>PVLC010024005.1:0-25072 GCA_004027655.1 Graphiurus murinus
GGGTCTCACTAAGTTGCGGAGTGCCTCACTAGGTAGCTGAGGCTGGCCGCGAACCCGGATCCTCTGGTCTCAGCCTCCCGAATGCTGGGATTACAAGCGTGCGCCACCACGCCCGGCTGTTTTTTGGTTTTTTTTTGGTGGTACTGGGGATTGAACCGAGGGGCATTCTATCTCCGAACCACAACCCCAGCCCTTTTATTTATTTTAATTTTATTTTTTTTAAAACAGTGCTAGGGTAATAAACCATTTCCTTTTTAAATCTTGAAACAGGGTCTCAATAAGTTGGATTTGAACTTGCAATACTCCTGCCTCAGCCTTCCAAGTAGCTGAGACACAAGCAGGCACCACCACACCCAGTTCTTTATTTTTGTGACGCCGAGGACAGAATCCAGGCCCATGCACGTGCCAGGCAAACACTCTATACTCAGTCCCTTTCCAGTATTTCTAATGATTGTTTTTGATTTGGACTTAATGTTATACCTACTTTCCTTTTTTTTTTTTTTGCGGTACTGGGGATTGAACCCAGGGGCATTCTACCTCTGAGCTACACCCCCAGCCCTATTTTTCATCCTTTTTTTTTTTTTTTTTTGAAACTGGGTCTCACTAAGTTGTGGAGGGCCTCACTAAGTAGCTGAGGCTGCCCGTGAACCTGTGACCGGTCTCAGCCTCCCAAGTACTGGGATTACAAGCATGTGCCACCACACCTGGCGGCAGTCTACTTCTGAACTATACCCCCAGCCCTTTTTATTTTATTTTTTTCTGGGGGATTGAACTCAGGGGCGTTCTACCTCCGAGCTATACCGCCAGTCCTATTTTTTTTTATTTTGAAACCGGTCTCACTAAGTTGTGGAGTGCTTCACTAAGCAGCTGAGGCTGACCGTGTACCCGGATCCTCTGGTCTCAGCCTCCCAAATGCTGGATTACAAGCGTGCGCCACCACGCCCAGCTCCAGCCCTTTTTTATTTTAAAACAGGGTCTTGGTAAGTTCTGAGACTGGCCATAAATCTGTGATCCACTATCTTAGCCTCCCAAGTAGTAGGATGACAGGCATCTGCCACCACACCTACTACCTAACTTTTCTTTTTCTTCCTTGAACCCAGAGACATTTTGCTTTCCAGTTACAACCTCTCAGCCCTTTTTATTTTTCATTTTTGAAAAAGGATCTTGCTAAGCTGCTGAGGTTAGCCTCGAACTTGTGATCTCCTGTCTTGGCTTTCCAAGTACTGGGAGTACAGGTATGTACCACCGTATCTGGCTACCTTCTTTCCTTTTATTTATTATTAATTTTTTACCATGTTTGCAGAATATTAAATTAAATAGCTAAGTGGACATTTATGAGAATGTATAGGAAATAGAAACTCCATATTTTAAATTCTAATACTTACTGTATACCAGATAGCTAGATTTTTTCTGAATTCTTCTTGATAGGAGGGTAAGAATGAGATGAGGTGAAGGATCTCAAAACAAATATGCATCATGATGGTTCATGACGTTGAAATCACACTGTTGTCTAAAAATTTAAAACAATGACCTAGCAATCCCGAGAAGGGGTAGGTGTCTTAGAAGTGAACAGTACCTTCCTGTTCACAAAGTGGGGTTCCAAAGGTGCCTGACTTGTGGGTCAATCCCTAGAAACCTCATCAAGGGCCAGAGGCTGGCTAGCCGGCTAGACGCATGCTCCTGCAATTCTCAGGGCAAAGAGAGGAGGACAACTTAAGTTCCAAGGTCTTTCTCGGAGTTTGTTCACATGTAACTCTAGTCATTAAGGAAAAAATATATTGCATGATAACCTTGTACAATAACCTCATTGCATTAACTACTTCCAAGAAAAAAACACCAAGACCCAGAAAATATGTGATTTTTACTTGGCTCATGGAACCAAGAGCCAGGCAAGCAAGACAGAACTAGTCTCCTGACACCTATCGCACACCTTCAACCCTGAGCGCTGTAATTTGTCAATGCCCAAGAGCTGACTAGTCAAATTTTAAGAGGACCAAGAAAACAGATGTGGTACATAAAATATATATTCTTCCTCAGAAGAAAAAAACATTGCTTTTCTATCCTATGAAACAGACTTTGTTCATTGTGTCAGAAATATTTTCATCCTTTGGTTTGTTATCAGTATTTCTCAAATACACTCAGTTCTAAGAACCACTTGGTATTAAAATACACGTTCCTGGGCCCACTGCTGTCAATTCAAATTCAAGAGGTGTGGGGTGGGACACAGTAACTGAATTTTTAAACAAGTTTCCCAGACTTGGAGCCTGCTATGTTCCCCAATCAGACATGTGAAAAGTGGATGATAAAAAGTGTATGTGGAGAAGATACAATTGCTTGCCTCCCATGTATGTTTTGTCTGTTACTGACAAAGTAGTTGAAGTACTAAGATGGCAGTAAGATTCTGAGGCAAAGACTCAAACTGAATTATTACTGGGAGATCTGCGTTCTGGTGGTACTGGGGATTGAACTGAGGGGCATTCTACCTCCAAGCTACAGCTACAGCCCCAGCCCTATTTTTTTAAATTTTATTTTAAAATAGGGTCTCGCTAGGTTGAGAGAGTCTCAGTACTTGCTGAGGCTGTCCTCAAACCTGTGATCCTCCTGTCTTGGCCTCCCAAGTATTGAGATTACAGGTGTGTACCACCATGCCCAACTTATTGGGGGATTAAAAAAAATTTTTTGTGTTAATATTTGTGCTATTCACATACTAATTTCTTTTTTTTTTTTGGTACTGGGGATTGAACTGAAGGGCATTCTACCTCTGAGCTACACCCCCAGCCCTATTTTTTATTCTTTATTTTGAAATAGGGTCTCACTAAGTTGCAGAGGGCCTAAGTAGCTGAGGCTGGCTGAGAACCCGGATCCTCCTGTCTCAGCCTCCCAAGAACTGGGATTACAAGCGTGCACCACCACGCCCGGCTTATTGGAGGACTTTTGATGAAAGTGAACATTAGTTCCTAAAGAGCTTCCTCCACTTATTTTACTTGCAGACCCAGCTGCTGCCAATAGGAAATAAAGCCAACTACAGAAAAGAAGAACACAAACTTTACTAACCCCATACATTAGTATAATAACATATGTACAAATAAGGCACTGAGCCAGTATTACTTTGTTGCTAGAGGACCCGTAATACTGATCATAAAATGCGTATTAAAAGTATTTCCCTGAGTTGTCTGCCCACCCCTCCTGCAACCACGGCTCAGTTCAAGCTACATTCACATGAAGGACTGAGAGGAACTTAACACTAGGACTCCTGAGGACTCCGTCAGAGCGTCTTTCTCCTGAGGGCCTTGGCTCTCCTGGTGAGGAAGCTCAGGCCCCTGCTGCGGCCGTGGCTATCTGGGTCGAAGACGTCACGCCCTCTCTCCTCTCTGCCGCCGCCTCCAGCATCCTTCACCTCCTCACAGCTGTCTGCGGCGTGGCTGCGAGCTGCGTCCTCTCTGAGGCTGGCGGCTCGTCTCTCCCTTGAAAGAGTTCTTTCCCTAAATCTTCTAAACGGGGACGGCATTCTTTTCCAGGTTGTGCTCTCACAACTTGTCCTGTCTCTATTCTCCTCAGAGGCCTTCTTGGTCCTGTCTGTCCTTTTGGCTGTGCTCCTGGTAATCTGAAGGATTTTCTTTTGCAAGTAAACCCCACCTATTCCGGGGCAGCTCTGCCCACCGATCCTGGTGCTGGGCTCCCGGGGAGGGGAGGAGCAAGACCCCGAGAGGCGCAGCGCGCTGCTGTGGTCAGATCTGACACTGCCAACTGGAGGGAGAGATGCAAAACCCTGACATGTCAATCAGTTCCTTCCAAGGTCACATTAGCTTGGTTTATATATATATATAACACTCTAAAAATCTTATCTTTACAATATCTGAAAAACTGGTATCTAGCAACATATTTTTTAATGCATGGAAAATCTAAATAGTGTAAACACATAGTTACTGAAAGACAAAATACTGAAGAAAGATTACCTTACTTAGAACCAGTTAGTGATAAAAATATGATAAGAGTATCAGGTAAACAAAACTATTTCTCAAAGGAAATTAACTAACATGTCTAGAATTTCAGGCAAATTTTATAAGAAAAAGCTTAAAAACCAAGACATATAAATAGTATATGTAATAGGTATGTTTATAAGGCACTATTCCTTTTTTCTTAGATATTGGGATTGAACCCAGGGACATTCTACCACTGAGCTACAATCCTCAGTTTTTCTTTCTTTTTTTTAATTAATTAATTAATTAATTAATTTTTTTTTTTTTTTTTGCGGTACTGGGGATTGATCTCAGAAGCATTCTATCTCTGAGCTATACCCCCTATTTTTTATTCTTTATTTTGAAACAGGGGTCACTAAATTGTGGAGTGCCTCACTAGGTAGCTGAGGCTGGCCGCGAACCCGGATCCTCCGGTCTCAGCCCCCCGAATGCTGGGATTACAAGCGTGCACCACCATGACTGGCTCTCAGTTCTTTTTATTTACTTAAGTAATTTCTGTGGTACTGGGGATTGAACCAGGAGTGTTCTATCTCTTAGTATACCCCCAGTCCTATTTTCTTATTTTTCATTTTGAGAGACAGGGTCTCTCTGAGTTCTCTGGCTGACCTCAAACTTGTGATCCTCAGGCTCTGAATAGCTAGGATTATAGGCATATGTTACTGTGCCCGGCCACAAAAGCACCATTTCTTTTTCTTTTCTTTATTTATGGTACTGGAGATTGAGCCCAGAGGTAGCCTACCTCTGAGCTACACCTCACAGCTCTATTTTATTTTTTTGGTGCTGGGGATAGAAACCAGGGGTTCTATCTCTGAGCTATACCTCCAGTCCTATTTTTTTAAATTGAAGCAGGGCCTCACTAAGTTGCAGAGGCTGGCAACAGACCTGTGATCCTCCTGTCTCAGCTTCCCAAGTACTGGGATCATGGGGAACGCATCAACACACTTGGCTTCCTATTTTATTTTTGAAACAGGGTCTTGCTAAGTCACTGAGGCTGGCATCGAACCTGCGATCCTCCTGTCTTGGCCTCCCAAGTACTGGGATTATAGCTGCGCACCACCACACCTGGCTAAACACTGTTTCTGAGGATGCTGTCAGAGTAATGCTTAGGGTGTCCTGACTTTTCAAAGTTCTTACTTGTTCAGCTTCTCCTTGTGAAAAACATGAAACAGGCTCATTTTCCTACCTGTTTGAAAATAACTAATTCTAAAGTTTAGCAAGTACTAAGAATGAATAACAACAACATACTTGGTTGCAATGACATTTCTGTTCAACCACAGACTGGCAAAAACCTATCTATGGAAACAGAAACATCATATTCGGTTGGGGTGTTGACAGAACATATGTAACTTTTTTTTTGTGGTGGTACTGGGCCTCCCCCCCTTTTTTTTTTTTTTTTTGAAATAGGGTCTTGCTAGGTTGCTGAGAGTCTGATTGCTGGGGATGGTGTTGAATCTGTGATCCTCCTATTTCAGCTTCCCAAGTACTGGGATTACAACACTCCACCTGGCTGTAACAGTTTGAAGGAAATTTCTTCAGGCTGTACAGATTATAAACAGAACTATGAAAGGCTCACAAATCCATAAGCACTAAAGTGCTGGCAACATGATAAGAGAAAATGGAGGAAAGACCTCTGTCCCTGACATCTCTTCCCCCAAGTCACAGTCAGGCATAAAACACCAGGTCAGATCCAGCTAGTTCTCTGCTCAGCGTGTTCTAAGCTGAGAGTGACCTAGGAACAACCCCTGAAGGGATGAGGGCGTGAGGTGCTTCTGCAAGAGCACTAGGACTCGTGGGCACTCCCCAGGACCATCTTTCTGGCTGCAGGCACTGCCGCCCGTCCCCCTCCGTCAGCATATGATGAGGGTACTCGGGACAGGACCAGACAGGAAGAGATGAGCTAGGTCTGTGTGCCTCACAAAATCGTAGGCGAGCCACTATGGGATCAGAAACACAACCGCTTCTATAGGCTGTTTATATCCTATCTGATTTTCATGACATTTTCCTTATTAAAATGTAAATGAAGACTCTATTCAGTCTCAGCTATGTGAGGGGAAGGGCCCTGGATTCAAACTTAGGTCTGATATCACTACCACATAGGTAGCAAAAAGAAGAAAGAGTGCTGGGCGTGTTAGCACGTGCCTATAATCCCAGCACTTGGGAGGCTGAGATAGGAGGACTGCAGGTGATGCCAGCCTCACCAACTTAGTGAAGGCCTCAGCAACTTTGTGAAACCCTGATTCAAACTAAAAAATAAAAGAGAGCTGTAGCTCAGAGGTAGAACCCCCCTGGGTTCAATATGCAGTACTACCACCAAGGCACGCACACACGCACGCCGCACGCCACACGCCCAGTACTTGGGAGGCTGAGAGAGAAGAATCACAGGTTTGAGGCCGTCAGTATACAGTAACTTAGCAAGACACTGTTGCAAAATAAAAAGGAATTAAAAAGGACTGGGGATATAGCTTAGTGGCAGAACACCTCCGAGTTAAAAGAAAAAAGAAGAGAAAAGGAGAGGAAGAGCCCTAAAGAACGAGATGAAACTTAGAACATGGGCACTGAGGCGGCTCTGGAAGCCCTTCTGTCCTGCTAGGACTGGCAAGCTCGCCTCCCCTCTGCCCAGGTGCCACGTCGGCTGGAGCTGCACGAGGTAGAACACACATGTATGACCAGCAGAGAACGGAATCTCCAGGTGCACCCTGTCCCGGCCAGCCAGGAAAAGCTCTGCTCTACACTGTGAAAAATATGTAAAAGAACAAGGAGGATTTCAGATTTTTCACCTCACAATGTTCTATGTAAGTACAAATGTAAAAATCCAGAAAGGTATGTTATTTTAAATCCTGATACATTGCTAAGGAAAGTATCAGTTTTGGTATTTGTTTCTTTTCATATATATATTTGTGTGTGTGTGGTGTTAGGGACTGAATCCAAGGACATTTTACCTTTGAGTTACAACCCTAGCCCTATTTTATTTTTATTTGGAAATAGGCTTTCACTAAATTGCTAGGGCTGGCTTCGAACCTATGATCATCCTCTCTCAACCTCCCAAGTACTGGGATTACAGGCATGTGCCACTATATCTGACTCTTTTCCTATATTTTATACTTGGTTAAAAAAAAAAAAAAAAAAAAAAAAAAGATGGGCGTGATGGCGCACGCTTGTAATCCCAACATTTGGGAGGCTGAGACCAGAGGATCTGGGTATGTGGCCAGCCTCAGCAACCTAGTGAGGCACTCCACAACTTAGTGAGACCCTCTTCCAAAAATAAAGAATAGAAGATAGGGCTGGGGGTGTAGCTCGGAGGTAGAATGCCCCTGAGTTCAATCCCTAGTACTGCAAAAAAAAAAAAAAATCTTGTACATTTTTTTTTTGGTGGTACTGGGGATTGAACCTGGGAAGGCATTCTATCTCTGAGCCACACTCTCAGCCCTTTTTATTTTTTGTCTCAAAACAGGGTCTCACTAGGTTGCTGAGGCTGGCTGTGAACCTACGATCCTCCTATTTTAGCTTCCCAAGTACTGGGATTACAGGCGTGTGCCACCATGCTCCACTCTTTTTTTTTTTTTTTTTTCCCGGTACTGGGGACTGAACTCAGGGGCATTCTACCTCCAAGCTATACCCACAACCCTATTTTTTTAATCTTTATTTTGAAACCGGGTCTCACTAAGTTGTGGAGTGCCTCACTAGGTAGCTGAGGCTGGCCGCGAACCTGGATCCTCCTGTCTCAGCCTCCCAAATGCTGGGATTACAAGCGTGCGCCACCTCGCCCGGCTCATGCTCAACTCTTAAGGAAATTTTTATTGGTAAATACTCCACTGAAATGTTCAAATATAGAAAACTTGGAAGATAACATCAAAAATTGGCACAGACCAAAATATCTGTGACTTTTGCCTTTATTTCTATGTTTACCCTCTCTC
The DNA here is from genome assembly GCA_004027655.1 of Graphiurus murinus. Classification (NCBI taxonomy): domain Eukaryota; kingdom Metazoa; phylum Chordata; class Mammalia; order Rodentia; family Gliridae; genus Graphiurus; species Graphiurus murinus. Next base: position 7,895 of record PVLC010024005.1, read on the forward strand.
AAAGAAATTAAGGACCTTTTGAACAAAGGAATACTCGTTACATGATGCATAATGTCTGAAAAGCACATGAATAATTCAGTTAGAAATATAAAAGTTCTACAAGTAAGCCTTAGTAGTTACACTTCTCTGAACGCTTCCTATTGTTTGCTGTGGGTCTGAGGAGGCCTAGCGTGGAGGGGCCTGTCTCACCTTTGCGAGGGGAGCCTTGCGGAGACGCGGGAGGAGTGGAGTGCAGAGACGAGGCCATGGAAATTGTGTCTTCTGTGTGTTTCTTACCATTTATTTCTTCAGTTGGTCCCAAGACTTTCTGAGGTAAACCCGAACCTAAAAATGAAACCAAAGGAGTAGATAAGCACTGTTTCACAATTAAAATGTCTGCAGATGCCTAGCTCACTAGGTAGCTAAAGCCACGTTGCACAACGGCTACTCAGTGGAAACACATGATGACCAACAGGGACTACCTTGCTGGATGATGGTGCGCAGAGACGCTCACCGCTAGGTCGCGAGTTCAAAGCCCTGGCCAGCACTGACCGACTGCGCTGACTCGTGGCGAGGGAGATGGACTCAACAGAGTGGTGCAGTGCCTACCCTGCACAACGGACACACTTGTTGGAAATCTTTTTTTTTTTTTTGTGGTACTGGGGATTGAACCCAGGGGTATTCTCCCTGTGAGCTACACCCCAGCCCTATTTTATTCTGAAAAAGGTTCTCACTAGGTTGATGAGCCCCTCACTACTTGCTGAGGCTGTCCTTGAACCCGCGATCCTCCTGTCTCAGTCTCCCAAGCACTGGGATTACAAGCGTGCACTGTCATGTCCGGCTTTTGTTTGAAATCTTAAGGGAGAAGACGTGGCGGGGCCCCTGGCGGGGGCTGCAGGGACATGCTGGCACTGTCACTACCTGGGCGCACAGAAGAGGCTGCGAGGCCGCCAGTCCAGTTCTTTTCAAGAGCTTAACTAAATTCACAGTACAGGAGAGAAGTAAACAACAAAGAACCATGAATTTACTCAAACAACAGAATGCAGCCCGGGGGAAGCATTCTTGCAAAGTTCTTTACCCTTGCCCAACAGCTGGCCTGTTTAGTGAGGGTCCAACTAGACATTTTACATAGCGTTGAAGAGCTACTGAACGCCACTAGGGCAGGCACAACTTTGACGAGGATGTAACGAGTAACAATTAATCGCGTTATAGCCACACTACCCGAGTAGAGCTTCAACATGCAGTATATTTATCTATAATAACAAGAGGAAGACTACCCAGTACGAATATTACTGCCTCTCAGATGATGACACCCCAGAAGAAATCAGAGCTAAACCTGTCCCCGCTCACCCCTACCAAGAAGCTTATCAAGTCTGTATCAATTCTCTCCGTTTCCACAGCCACCAGGTTGCTCTAGGCCCTGAGCTCCTGTCAGCGAACTGTTAAAATGGCTTTCCTGCACTCTCTACAGTCCTTCTTCCCAAACATCATTTGGATCATGAACTTCCCTCGTTCATATCTCCTCCATGGCTACTCTGCCCTTGGCAGCACCTTATAATCTCGTCATTTCCTGTCACCCAGGAAGGCTGTCCAGGATGTGATTAAAAGCCAGTCAGCCTGGGCTCAGCTCCCACCCTGATCAATTACTGGCGGTGCATAAGCTACTTGGATTCAGTGTAGGGTATGTCTGAAGTCCTACAGGGTTATCATAAAGATGAAATGCTTACATGGTCAGTAAAGCACTGCGAACTCTGTCCAGCGTTCACTAAGTACTAAATGTGAGCCTGAACCGCAACTGTCTTTCGGCCTTCCGCATGCAATTTGCAGCCAGTCAGCAAAGCGCAGGTAGCTCCTGCAGACACGAGGCTGTTTTCTCTGCACGAAACCTTTGCTTAACTCCTTCCTTCCTCATCAACACTTAAGGTTCTCATATGTTATCTCCACAAGGTTCTCTTCTGAAGCTCTGCCTTTGCCAAAAGTGCTTTTTTTTTTAGGTACTGGGGACTGAACCCAGGGGCATTCTACCTCTGAGATACACCCCCAGTCCTTTTTTCATTCTTTCTTTTGAAACAGGGTTTCATTAAGTTGTGGAGGGCCTCCCTAAGTAGCTGAGGCTGGCCGCGAACCTGCTATCCTTCTGTCTCAGCCTCCAAAGTACTGGGATTACTAGTGTGCGCACCATGCCCAGCTAGTGCCTCTTGTTTTGTTCTATGTGTACCGCTGGCATGACAGCAAACATCTACGTGTGTGAGTGTCTACATCAGGAGACTGAAAATGTGGCAAAGGAGGGGAACTTTCTTTTCAATTTTATGTATCAAATAAAGTGAAATTAAGTTATCAAACTCCTACTGAATATGTATCGTGTAATGTGTGGACTATGTAATAATGCTAGAAACCAAATCTAATCTAGCTTCCCAGCTGAAAGTTAAAATAGTGATACAATAGGTAAAAGTAACTCAGATAATATCTACACGGCCTGAAAGGAGAAAAGTGTGGTCTATACTCTATATATACTTTACACTTTTCGTCTTTGTTTCCTAATAAGGTTTTCTGAGGGGTTCATTAATGAAATAATATGTAGTCCTTTTTATAATAAGCAACTTGATTCCTACTGTTTTTATAGGCCTGTCTGCAGTACTTATTTCACCAAATACACCTTTGGATGCAGTAAGCCCTAGATATAAATACCCAAGATGTATTGCTGTAAGCTTTTGTTGATAAGCAGATTTCAATATTACAAAAATCCCAATGTCAGCATTTGAAACACATGCTGCCATCAAATGTTTACAGGCAAAATGAATTTTTTTTTTTTTTTTTGGTGGTACTAGGGATTGAACCCAGGAACATTCCACCTCCGATCTACACCCCCAGCCCTATTCTTTATTTTGAAACTGAGTATCACTAAGTTGTGGAGTGCCTCACTAAACAGCTGAGGCTGGCTGTGAACCCAGATCCTCCAGTCTCAGCCTCCCAAGTACTGGGATTACAAGTGTGCGCCACCACGGCCAGCTAAAATGAATCATTTTCTGACTCACGAAGTTACCTTACCCTAGTTTGCTCATTACCACACAACCCAGACGGCAGGTCTCCTGAACATCTGTACTTGTGTGCCACAAGAGCTCCCTTGGAGTTTTCCACCCCGTGACTGTACTGTTAGCGTGAGTACTCACTCAGTGCAGGGTCTCTTGCTTGGCCCTTCTTCCTGACGGGGTGCAAGTTGACGGCTGGCACCTGAAGCACCTGGCTTGCTCTGTGCGGCTGATGCAAGTGAGCTCTGGCTGCTTGGCCGGCTGACCTCAGAGGCACCGGAGACATTTCCAATGACTTGCCTAATCTTTTCTCATTTAAACTCTTGGTCACTAATAGGAGAGAGAAGAAATAGGTAACTGAACATTTTTGGGGGGGTCCTGGGGGTTGAACCCAGGTACATTCTACCTCCTACCTACACCACCAGCCCTATTATATTTTTATTTATTTATTTATTTATTGCGGTACTGGGGGATTGAACTCAGGGGCATTCTACCTCCGAGCTATACCCCCAGCCCTAGTTTTTATTCTTTATTTTGAAACAGGGTCTAAGTTGCGGAGGGCCTCACTAGGTAGCTGAGGCTGGCCGCGAACCCGGATCCTCCTGTCTCAGCCTTCCAAATGCTGGGATTACAAGCGTGCGCCACCACCACCCGGCTTCTATTTTATTTTTTATTTTGAAACAAGGTCTCACTAAGTTGCTGTGGCTGGTCCTGAACCTGTGATTCTCCTGTCTCAGCCTCCCAAGTACTGGGATTACAAGTGTATGTTACTACACCAGCTAACTGATTATTTTCTAAGCAAGGCCACTGATGATAATAAATGGTTGTTTAAATATCAGTTATTTTAAGTTCAAATAAAATATTTTAGACTAATTTTCTTAAGTATTATGTTATCATTAAAAGTTATAGAATAAGCTGTTAGTTTTCCTTCCTGAAGTTTTTGAATTAATGGAATCAGCTCCATCAGCACCACTCTGCTAAAGGTTGAGCTAACCGTCTCTCATCTGTGCCACTGAACCTCTCCTCACTGTATCACCGGCACACCTTCACATCCTTCTTCATACAATGGCAATGATCCCACCACGATGAAAATCTTGTGAAAACGTCACTCTCTTTCTCCATATACCCTGCACACAACTACAGGTGTAACTTCCCGCTGCTCTTAGGACAAAGACCAAATCCCTGAAACAAGGCCGCTAAGGCTCTGCCCCCGTGAACTCTGAATCTTCCTCTCTTCAACACCACACTCTCTAGGCGCCTACGAAGGCAGCCTGTTGTCCCCTCGGCTGGAAAGCATTCTTCCACTACAAAACACCTGCTGCATCTTTCAGATGGACTCACTGACGAACTCAAGGAAGGCCTTCCTTACACCCACACCCTGCAGTGGCTAGACGAGAGGACCTGACTGAAGAAATGAGAGGCTGCTTCCTTAAAGTCAACACTGCAGTCCAAAGGAAAGACATTTTCCTTTCAAGAAGCTCTTTTAAAGCCGGGACCGGAGGATCCGGGTTCGCGGCCAACCCCAGCTACCTAGTGAGGTATTCCGCAACTTAGTGAGACCCGGTTTCAAAATAAAGAATAAGAAATAGGGACTGGGAGTATAGCTCGGAGGTAGAATGCCCCTGAGTTCAATCCCCAGTACCGCAAAAAAAAAAAAAAAATATATATATATATATTAAAAAATATATTAAAAAAAAAGCTCTTTTAATCCTGCAGTCAGTTATTCAGGATGGCTTCACATGGGTATAATCTCAGTACTTCATGATGTGTTTGTATTAAACACTAAGATAGAAGCAAAAAATAGCACAGATATAATAGTTAGCAACTATGCTTGTACATTTTGGGCGATAAGAATCAGGGAACATCTCAGAAAGCCAAAACTTAGGGACTTCTGGAGATAATATGCATTGGCTAATCATGTAACCAAATTCAGATTTTATCATCCTTTGGCTAGAGCTTTGAAACAAACAAGTTTTCCTTTTCTCTCAGTACCAATCAATTCTTGACATTTTAGTAACTGCTATAGTACAAAGAACGACAAAAAAAAAAAAAAATTAAGAGACAACTTCAAATATAAAAGACATAAGAATGCCAGCCGGGCGTGGTGGCGCACGCTTGTAATCCCAGCATTTGGGAGGCTGAGACCAGAGGATCCGGGTTCGCGGCCAGCCTCAGGTACCTAGTGAGGCACTCCGCAACTTAGTGAGACTCGGTTTCAAAAATAAAGAATAAAAAATAGGGCTGTGGGGTATAGCTCGGAGGTAGAATGCCCCTGAATTCAATCCCCAGTACCGCAAAAAAAGAATGCCAAAACCCACATATTAGTTAGCAAGAACCCAATATTTTTTGGGGGGGTATTGGGGATTAAATCCAGGGGTGTTTTACCTCTAAGGTGTACCCCAGCCCCTTTTTATTTCGAAACGTTGTCTCCTTTAAATTGCTAAGGCTGGCCTCAAACTTGCGATCCTCCTATCTCAGCTTCTCAAGTCCTGGGATTATAGGTGTGCCACCATGCCTGGCTAAGAACTCAATTTTTTTTTCTTTTTTTGCAGTACTGGGGATTGAACCCAGGGGCATTCTACCTCCAAGCTCCACTCCCAGCCCATTTAGTCCTATTTGTATTCTTTATTTTGAAACAGGGTCTCACTACTTAGCTGAGCCTGGCCGCGAACCTGTATCCTCCTGTCTCAGCCTCCCAAGTACTGGGATTACAGGTGTGTACCACCATGTCCAGCTCAAGAACTCAATTTTATAATGCTCAGAAATCAATGATTGTTTGGGCTTGGGAAGAGTCATGATTGAAACATTAAAAACTCAATTATGCAATAAAGATCAAATGAAGACTCAAACCAAATTAAAGGAATATGCATTAGTTATAATGCAAGCCGTTTAGGAAAGAAAAACCCACAGATTCTCTCATTTCAAATAGATATTAATATATAGCACAGGACATCACTTAATGAATATAGACAGAAACGTCTGGGTTAGGTGTAAAAAGAGGAAGGCACATAGATATATCTACGTGGATGTGTATAAATAATTTTTTTTTGTACTGGGGCTACCTCTGAGCTACAATCTTAGCCCTATTTTATTTTGAAACAGGATCTCACTAGGTTAATAAGGGTCTCACTATGTTGTTGAGGTTGGACTCAAACCTGTGATCTTCCTGTCTCAGCCTCCCAAGTACTGAGATTACAGGCGTGGGCCACTATGCCAGCAGGGTTCAATTTCTGTTCTTGTAACTCAAGATACCCTTCAGCAGAGACATATATATTCTGTTGTTTGTACTTAATTTTTTTTTTTTTTTTTTTTTTTCAGTACTGGGGATTCAACTCAGGGGCATTCTACCTCCGAGCTGTACCCCCAGCCCTATTTCTTATTCTTTATTTTGAAACCGGGTCTCACTAAGTTGCGGAATGCCTCACTAGGTAGCTGAGGCTGGCCGCGAACCCGGATCCTCTGGTCTCAGCCTCCCGAATGCTGGGATTACAAGCGTGCGCCACCACGCCCGGCTTTGTACTTAATTTTAAAATGACTGGTTTTCTTGTTTACTTTATTGATGCCTAAGATACTTATCTCCAGTGTTTTAATTAAATTTCTTGTATTTTCTAGTTGATACATAGTATCCATTATATAAAAACAGCAAAAATTTCATTTATTTCTCTCTTCATTTAGAGATGAACACAAAAATGTTCTTAAACAGGAAGAATAGGATTCCAAGTTCTATCAGATGTCTTATTTATTTATTTTTTATTTGCGGTACTGAGGATTGAACTCAGGGGGATTCTACCTCCAAGCTATACCCTCAGCCTTATTTTTTAATTTTTAAACAGGGTCTCACTAAGTTGTGGAGGTCCTAAGTAGCTGAGGCTGGCCTCGAACCCGGATCCTCTGGTCTCAGCCTCCCAAATGCTGGGATTGCAAGCATGCACCACCATGCCCGGCTCAGATGTCTCATATTTATAAAGATTCTTAAAGAAGAACTACTTATCCCTCTATTTCTTGCATCTAAGGGATGAATGGGATTCAGTATACGATTAATAGAATCAAATGATGCTTGGGGTATGTCAATAATTTATGTAAGTGAAAGTTAACAATTTTCCTGGGACTGGGGCATAATTCTGGAGAAGAGAGTTTGTTTCGTGACAGCCCGCAGCATCACCTAAAAGGAAACACATACTCACAGGTGCCATAAGCAGGCTCCCACTGCAATGACATCATCTGGAACTTCTCCTCGTCCGTGTCTATCTCCAGACTGGAGAGATACTGCCTCACCTTCCTTGCCATCTGGGCGTCCTCATACAGCTTCTTGGCGTTGAGCAGAGAGCTGCGGCGGGCCCTTTTTTTGTGAGCACCTCCCTGAACATCCAACATGTTTGAGTTTGTGCTGCCTTGACTCAGTGACCTGTAAGAAGATGGAAATCACGTCAAGGGGTTAAAAAGAGGAGAACTAAGCATGGAAACATGAAGATGAAAAGGTTTTGTTCTGTTAATGCTAATGCATGCTGACGTAAATGAGTTAGATGAAGAGCATTAATGCAAAGTAACTTGGCATACATGGCAACATTCTGAATAAAGAACAGGATTCGGCAAAATGCAGAATTCAAAAGAATAAGACACCAACTCCTCCCTGAACAACACATTCGCACAACTGTGACAAGAAAATGCATACGTCTGGCTGTGGAGACCATCCATGTTCTGGCAATACGGCAAGGGTCTGGGGCAGGACAAGTCCGTCCTCAGCCGTATCTCTGCATCAAGGTTCTCCAGTGAGGGGGTTGCTAGGACAAGTCCGTCCTCAGCCGTACCCCTGCATCAAGGTTCTCCAGTGAGGGGGTTGCTAGGACAAGTCCGTCCTCAGCCGTATCTCTGCATCAAGGTTCTCCAGTGAGGGGGTTGCTAGAGCAGCTTTGCTTATCTGTACTACTGTGAGTGTTTGTGTGTGTGTGCACGCACACACGCACGTGTACATGTGTGTAGAGTGCTGGGGATTGAATCCAGGTGCATTCCCCCCCTAAGCTGCACCCCCCAGCCCTACTTTGTTTGCTTGGAAACAGTGTCTCGCTAAGTTGCTGCAAGTCCAACTTGCTGAGGCTGCGCCTGCCTCAGCCTCCCAAGTCCTGGGATTACAGGACCACCAGGCCAGATCATTGTCTGTGCGACTTTGGACACGCTATTGCAATCACCCACTCCTGTCCACAGCAGGCTCACTCTGAGCTTGCTGGCCAATTTTACTAGTAATCAGATTCAGGCTCAAATTCAAAGAGAATTTAGCTGAAAATAAGAGTAATTTTATTTTATTCCATATAGTCAGAGATAAAAAATATGTAATAAATAGTTAATGTTTTCACTCACATATGGAAGGGTTAGGTGATACTTGGGTTCAAGGAGTGGGGATCTGAGATTTTACTTTTGTAGTCTCTAAATGTGACGGGACTGTAATCTGGGTAGAAATAACCACAATTCAAATAAGCTACAGCTTCACCCAACTCTATTCTCGGTCAAGCCTTCTTCTACAATGACTACTGTTAAAACCAGTGGAAAACAGTATTTACAATGCTATTTATTCTAACAAGCCTAGCAGACATAAAACTCTTGGGTAATTTTTATTTTAATGACAGCTGCCATTCCAAAATAAGAATATCTACAGATACACTAAATTAGCCTCATATTTATATAAAAGTATTCTAAACACATAAGACTACCACCATATGAAAAGTTTTTCTTCACTGCTTACATACGTAATCTAAAACAGATACTGAAATCCTAACGATTTCACTGTAAATTAAGTAAACTGTAGTTGCAAAGTACTACACTTTTTTGGTCACATATTAAGATCTTTGAAATAGGAGGAGTATGTTTTACATTTTATGGCAACTTTCAATTGCTATAAGGCAGTTCATCACTTCTTACACAGCAGAAAACAGAATTGCAGAATGGTTTGGGAGAAAATAGAACAATGATAGTGAATTTTTTTGGTGATACTGGGTATTGAACCCAGAGGCATTCTAGCTCTAAGCTATACCCCAGTTGTATTTTATTTTTATTTTGAAACAGGGTCTCGCTAGGTTGATGAGAGTCTCACTACTTGCTGAGGCTGCCCTTGAACCTGTGATCCTTCTGTCTCAGCCTTCCAAGTACTGGGATTGTGAGTGTGGGCCATCACACAATTCAAGACTGTGAATTACCCTTTTAACCTCCGGGAAGCAACTGGTTATAGAGTCAGATTTCAGTAACATTCCCAAAAGGTATCAAAAGTTGGACAGCTCTAATTATTTGCAAAGCCAGCCTACAAGCCCAGCATCAGGAGCTTTAGTTCTTGTATGGCTTATTTAGAAACGATTCATTACCAATACATCATTTTTGGTAATGATAAAGAGGGAAAAACTCTTGCATGTGTGTTGGGAGAAAAATCCAGAAACTAATGACTCTAAAAGTGACTCAGAAGACTCATACTGTGAATATGAAGAAAATTTAGAAAGATCTAAAATCAATTTCCTTTTCATGTATATGCAATAATATAATGTGATAAAAATCCAAACCTAAGTTCACAGATGTATAAACTAACAATTTACAAACAGGGCACTGCAGTGATTTATTTTTATTTTTTTGTGGTACTGGGTATGAATCCAGGGGTACTCTCTACCACAATGGGGTTGACTACATCCCCAGCCCTACTATCTTTTTTTTTGAGTCAGGGTCTGCATAAGTTGTTCACTCTGGCCTGGAACTTGTGATCTTACTGTCTCAGCCTTACAAGTAGCTGAGATTATAGGCATGTGCCACAGTACCTAGTCACTGTAATGATTTTTCTAGCTGGTACAAAGATAATGGTGCATCCAACCACTGATGACGTCTTGAATTCAAACCAATGCAGTATAATTAGGTCCTAACATTTAGGAACAAGCTTCAATAATAATATTTAACGATTTTATCTTAGTTGCTATGCAAGATAAAGAAGAACGAGAGGATTATCAACAAACCTAGGAAAGATACAACATTATTTTTCCTTTTTTATGATGCTGGGATTGGACCCAGGCATCATCCATGCTAGCAAGCACTCTATCACTGAGCTACATTCCCAGCCTTTTAAAATACTATTTTGAAACTGGGCATGGTGGCTCACGCTTGTAATCCCAGTGCTTGGGAGACTGAGATAGGAGGACTGCAGATTTGTGGCCAGTCTCAGCAACTTGGGAGGCCCTCCGCAACTTAGTGTGACACTGTTTTAAAATAAAGAATAAAAATAGAGTTGGGGGTGTAGCTCGGAAAGATTGCCCTAGGTTCAATTCCTAGTACGGGGAGGGGTGGTGGTGGTGGTGGTGTTGAGACAGGGTCTTGCTAAGTTGCCTAGGCTGGCCTTGAACTTGTGATCCTCCCATCACAGCCTCTTGAGTAGCTGGGATTATAGGTGTGTGCCACCATGCCCAGCAGGATAGATACAAACTTCTAATATATGCAAAAATGTTAAATGACAATAAAATATCATCTCAGTTACTTCCAAAACAGAAAATATTCTGATATAAAATGAAGATACTAGCCAGGCGTGGTGGTGCATGCTTGTAATCCCAGCATTTGGGAGGCTGAGACTGGAGGATCCGGGTTTGCGGCCAGCCTCAGCTGCTTAGTGAGACCCTCCGCAACTTACTGAGACCCTGCTTCAAAATAAAGAATAAAAAATAGGGCTGGGGGTGTAGCTCGGAGGTAGAAAATCCTAGTACTTGGGAGGCTGAGACCGGAGGATCCGGGTTCGCGGCCAGCCTCAGCTACCTAGTGAGGCACTCTGCAACTGGTAAATGAGATGTCACTCTGGAACCTTTTCCAATCTGAGGTTCTTTAAGGCGTTAAAACTCGTGTGAAGCCGGGCATGGTGGCACATGCTTGTAATCCCAGTACTTGGGAGGCTGAGACAGAAGGATCGCAAGTTCACAGCCAGCCTCAGCTACTTACTGAGGCCCTCTGCAACTTAGTGAGACCCTGTTTCAAAACAAAGAATAAAAATTAGGGCTGGGGATGTAGCTTGGAGGTAGAATGTCCCTGGGTTCCATTCCCTAAAGCTGAATAAACAGTGACTATTAACATAAGTCATCCAAAATAGCCATTACAGTATACTGTCCAAGTATTATTCTGTACAATAGTAACACCAGATATTAATTTCTATTTTCAAGTGAGAAGAACCAGAAAAGGCCAAGACATAAAGGTATCATACAGAAGAAAATACACAAGAAACAGAGAGAGAAAGAAGGGAGGAGGACAGGAGAAGGAAAGTCAGGTCACCAAGCTTTAACAAAAAACAAGACTACAAATAAGACAAGACTTGAAGTGGCTCACAAAAAAAAAAAAAAAAAATCCTTACTTGTAATAAAAGCACCTAACTCTATGGCTCATTAGTCTTAATAGAATTCTTATGAAACTCCTTCACCATTAAAGCCATCTTCATCTAAAAGGTTTAGGTACATGATGTGAAAGATCCTTTACATTCTATGATCCTTCTTCGACCCTGGCGTTGTAGAAGTAGAGAGGCGAACCCACTTTAACAACAAAAGGTGGCAATTTCTGATTATCACAGAGAGATAAGGAAGTTGTTAAGTAAAACTGTTAGAAATGTAATACAATTTTCAGTCAGTGCTGAAGCTCTCAGGCATTAGTGGACTGAAGAATTATAATCATGCTCTGGTTCAATTTTATAGTAGAGCTTGAAGAAGGCTGCCTCTTTTTGGAAAACTGATGGAAAAACTGCACCTTTCTAAATAGACCTCTCACCCATTTTCGTACACCTATGATATATTTACTTTTTCCTCTGGTACCGGGGATTGAACCCAGGGGCATTCTATACTCGCAGTCCTCCTCTACCCTTCTTTGGGAACAAGATCTTGCTAAGTTGCTGAGGCTGGCCTCGAATCTGTGATTCTACTGTCTCGTGAGCCACCACACCTGGCTACATGACATATTTACTTCTGGCTCTTAAATTGGTCTGCCTAGGTTTGGCTCTAGCATTAAAGAGCTGTAAGACTTGGGCAAGCCTCCCTTCCCCATCTATACCATGGGAGTAAGAGCATCTAGAAAGGCAGACAGGAAGTTCAGATCCTTCACTTAGAGTGCTTAGAAGAGTGTCTGGCACACAGCAAGTACACGATGAGTATTCACTAGCATCATCTCACCGAACCCGTTAAATTAAGAAATCTAAAAAGGGCTCAAAGGACATCAGTAATGGAAAAGTAAAAAAACAAAAACCCCAAAAGCTAGTTCTATCACTACTTTCACCTTGTTAGCAAAATGCATTTGTCAGGAAAGTAGGTGGACAGAGTTAACAGAACACATGCTACTTGATAGCGTGCATTAATGAGAAGGATGCAGCATACGTTAAAAGTTGCACAACTTTCATTCCAGTTGTGTTTGTCTCTACACTTACCCAAGACTCCGCCACCTCTTCTTCCTGTAAGCAAGAGCCACAAACATTGAAGCATGTGTTTGAACAGAAAAACACAGAAAAAAGACAACAGTTGAAAGTCAGAGAAACTATACAGACAGAATAGAACAGAAAAATTTTACCAGGAAAAACCAGCAGCTTAATAGTAAAATGACAGAATGCAAGGAGGTAAGGTGAGTTGTGGTATGTCCAGAAGGCCAAAGGACACCCCATGGTACCTTTTTATTTTTATTTTTATTTATTTATTTATTTTTTGCGGTACTGGGGATTGAACTCAGGGGCATTCTACCTCCGATCTATACCCCCAGCCCTATTTTTTAATTCTTTATTTTGAAACCGGGTCTCACTAAGTTGCGGAGTGCCTCACTAGGTAGCTGAGGCTGGCCTCGAACCTGGATCCTCCGGTCTCAGCCTCCCGAATGCTGGGATTACAAGCGTGCGCCACCACGCCCGGCTCATGGTACCTTTTTAGATATACTTTAGGCCAAATATCTACCTACCTACCTACCTACCTACCTATCATGTCTGTCTAATCAATCTTTTTTTCTTTGTTTGTTTGTTTTTGTTTTTGGTACTGGGGATTGAACCCAGGAGCATTCTACCTCCAAGCTACACCCCCAAGCCCTTTTGTTTTTAAACAGGGTCTCACTAGGTTGCTGAGGGTCTCAGTTGCTGAAGCTATCCTTGAACCTACAATTCTCCTGTTTCAGTCTCCCAAGTACTGGCATTACAGGAGTGAACCACCATGCCTGGCTTAGGCCAATTATTTGTATGCAGAAGTTATATCAATAAAAAGCTTAGCTGGGCACGGTGGCGCATACTTGTAATCCCAGCAATTGGAAGGCTGAGACCAGAGAATCCGGGTTCGAGGCCAGCCTCAGCTACTTAGTGAGGCCCTCTGCAACTTAGTGAGACCCTGTTTCAAAATAAAGAATAAAAAATAGGGCTGGGGGTGTGACTCGGAGGTAGAATGCCCCCGAGTTCAATCCCCAGTAACACACACACACACACACACACACACACACACACACACACACAAAAAGCTTAAAGAAAATATTTACTTACTATAATTCTGAATTAAATACTTTAAAAAGGTTTACTTTGCCCACGCTACATAACTATATACCATCAAAATAGATAATACTTGCTTAAAGACAGATACTGTATTTTAGTACTGGAGGAACAAATAAAACTGATTCAGGAAAAATTCAGTCCAACCTCAATATAAATGTTTATTTTCCCCGATGCTGTATTCTACTCAACCCAGGTTTATTACTTTCCACATTTTTTTCCTTTGCTCATTTCTGAAGCATGGTTGGTATGCAGCATATCATCAACTGGTTGGACAAGGTCACAAACTCATCATGTCTTCAGAGAGTGAATGAAGGTCCAGGTAAGACAGTAGTGAGTGGCAAGGCCACTGAGCAAGGACCTGCACCAGAAACACCAGAACCAGCCTCCTCCCAGGTGCGCCTGCGCCCTGGCCCTCGCTGCTGAGCAGCGCCACTGCTCTCTACAGCAGTGACCTCAGGGGCAGCTGCAGGATGGGTGAAGAAGGGGGCTCTGAAACACTCCTTCCTCTGTACTTCAAGGATCTCAAAACTAGAGCAACTATCCGATTAACGACTTCCACAAACAACAAAGACTTCTGAACAGCAATGTAAATAAAATAAACTAAAGCAAAAACCAGTCCTGACACATTGGTCCCAGCTGGTTACAAAAACTGCAACACAAACTGGGCCTGATGGCCGCAGGCTTGTAATCCCAGTACTTGGGAGGCTGAGACAGGAGGATCTCAGGTTCTCGGCCAGCCAAAGCTATTTAGTGAGGTCCTTCGCAAATTAGTGACACTCTGTTTCAAAAACAAAGAGTAGCTGGGCATGGTGGCACACATTTGTAATCCCAGAATTTGGAAAGCTGAGAGAGGATCCTAGGTTCCAGGCCAGCCTCACCTACTTCTGAGGCCCTCTGCAACTTAGTTAAAACTGTTTCAAAATAAAGAATAAAAAATAGGGATGGGCTATAGCTTGGAGGTAGAATGCCCCTGGGTTCAATCCCCAGTACTGCAAAACAACAACAACAACAAAACCCTACAACACTGATTTTTGAAGTATCAAGTATTTTTCTTTCCTTGGCATATATTTTTTAAACCACAGAAATTCTGTCTTCCTCAGTAAATTACTTACTTTTTAATGCCCTATACAGAGAGGTACAAAAGAAAATCAGACCAAAAATTAAAACTGTTATATTTATTTACACCTGTATAATTATAAATATTACTGGGGACAGGTTAACAAAATACTTTATATAAATTTTATACAGAAATTTGAATAAGCCCTTATTACACTAATATCAAGTTAAAACACATTCACAGATCAGATTAATATAGAATACAACTATTTTCAATTTTTAATAAAAGATGGATGATTAAATTTACTCTCTGAATTCTGTTAGAACTTACATATAAATAAGCAGCAGCATTGTAACTTTTTTTTCAGTACTGGGGATGGAACGGGGGGGCGGGGGGTTCCCCACCTCTGAGTTACATACCCAGTCCTATTTTTTATTCTTTCTTTCTTTTTTAATTGGTGCATTGTAATCACACATCTTTGTTAGGTACAAGCTAGTATAGGTAAAGGCATACATGCAAACTTTTATTCTTTATTTTGAAATAGGATCTAAGTTGTAGAGGGCTTTGCTAAGTAGCTGAGGCCGGCACAAACCTTAGATCCTTCTGTCTCAATCTCTCGAGTAGTAGGATTATAAGCATGTGCCACCATTCCCGGCTAACATTGTAACTTGAAGAAAAAACCCTTCTGTTTTAAAAGAATAAAGGAAGCATGAAATAAAACCTGGACTTTAAAAATATTCAGTAAAAATAAAAGACATTCAGATTAAGATAAAACTATTTGTCTTCTTGTGATAATTTCATTAAAGATCAGCAGTTTTCTTACAATTCTTTGCTGATTTTTTTTGGGGGGGGAGGAGGAGGGTACTAGGGATTGAACTCAGAGGCATTCCACCTCCAAGTTACACCCCTAGCCCTATTGTTATTTTTTTAAATTTTTATTTTGAAATAGGGTTTTGCTAGGTTGATTAGTCTCACTACTTGCTGAGGCTGTCCTAGAACCTGCCATCCTCCTGTCTCAGCCTCCCAAGTACTGGGATTATAAGAGTGCACTACCACACCTGGCTTGTTTGCTGATATTAAAAAAACAAAAACAAAAAACAAACAAAAAAACAAAACT
Source organism: Graphiurus murinus (assembly GCA_004027655.1). NCBI lineage: Eukaryota > Metazoa > Chordata > Mammalia > Rodentia > Gliridae > Graphiurus > Graphiurus murinus. Next base: position 23,581 of record PVLC010024005.1, read on the forward strand.
GAACTACCCATGTATTAAAAAAAGAAATACAGAAAGTGGGGTTCAAATCTTAGCAGATTACATAAAAAGTGCTCAGAGGTTCACTTTTAAAAGGAAGGTGAATACCACCTACCTGTTAGGGTTACTGTGATAAAAGATTACTTGAGATTCATGTGTATAAAGTACTCAGTGCAGTGTACAACGAATGAAAAATACTACAATGACCGCTATCACTCCCGATGCTGTTCGGGGACGCTTCACACCTTTCTGAGACATACCTCTGTCGGAACATCATAGCTGGGTCCATGTTCGCAGAAGTCATTCGAACAACCTGGCGGATTTCCTTGGCAATCATTCTCAGCTTCTCAAAGTTCACTAAGCCATCGACTTTGGAGTCATTTCCTATAGAATAAGAGTAATTCTTTAACTTTCAAAATTAAATTTTTTTTTTTTCCGGTACTGGGGATTGAACCGGGGGCATTTTGCCTCTGAGCGATACTGTCTTCCCTCCCGCAATTATTTATTTATTTATTTATTTACTTATTGTGGTACTGGGGATTGAACTCAGGAGCATTCTACATCTGAGTTACACCCCCAGCCCTATTTTTTAATTTTTTTATTTAGAAACAAGGTCTTATCTAAGTTGCAGAGTGCCTCCCAAAGTAGCTGAGGCTGGCTGCGAACCTGGATCCTCCTGTCTTAGTCTTCCAAGTACTGGGATTACAAGTTTACATCACCACACCAGGTTCTTATTTTTTGTTTTGAAACAGGGTCTCATTAGGTTGCTGAGAGTTTTACAGCTGAGGCTGTCCTCGAACCTGTGGTCCTCTTGTTTCAGCCTCCCAAGTACTGGGATTACAAGTGTGTGCCACCACGCCTGGCTCAGTGATGGATTTTTTTGGGGGGCGGTACTGGGGATTGAACTCAGGGTCATTCTCCTCCAAGCTACACCCCCAGCCCTATTTTTTATTCTTTATTTTGAAACAGGGTTTCACTAAGTTGCGGAGGGCCTCACTAAGTAGCTGAGGTTGGCTGCGAACCCAGATCCTCCAGTCTCAGCCTCCCAAGTACTGGGATTATAAGCGTGCACCATGACACCCGGCTCCAGTGATGGATTAGATGATAAACTGGAAAGCAGGGTAGAAGAAATGATCTAGAATGAAGCAGAGTGGGACAAAAGATGATAACTACAGAAAAGAGTGTAAGACAACAGGGCCCAGGTGGAGATCAGGTCTACCACAGGGAACATCAGTGTCCTTAAATGAGAGGTCAAAAAAGGACAAAGAAAAGAATGTGAAGAGCCGGGCGTGGTGGCGCACGCTTGTAATCCCAGCATTCGGGAGGCTGAGACCGGAGGATCCGGGTTCGCGGCCAGCCTCAGCTAACTAGTGAGGCCCTCCGCAACTTAGTGAGACTCGGTTTCAAAATAAAGAATAAAAAATAGGGCTGGGGTATAGCTCGGAGGTAGAATGCCCCTGAGTTCAACCCCCAGTACCGCAAAAAAAAAAAAAAA
>PVLC010024006.1:6859-25053 GCA_004027655.1 Graphiurus murinus
TTAAAATAAAGAATAAAAAATAGGGCTGGGGGTATAGCTCGGAGGTAGAATGCCCCTGAGTTCAATCCCCATATCACCAAAAAAAAAAAGAGCCGGGCGTGGTGGCGCACCCTTGTAATTCCAGCATTTGGGAGGCTGAGACTGGAGGATCCGGGTTCGTGGCCAGCTTCAGCTGCTTAGTGAGGCCCTCCCCAACTTAGTGAGACCCTGTTTCAAAATAAAAAATAGGGCTGGGGCTATAGCTCAGAGGTAGAATGCCCCCAGGTTGCATTCCCAGTACCGCAAAGAAAAAAAAAAAAAAAATAGGGCTGGGGATGTAGCTCAGAGGTAGAATGCCCCTGGGTTTAATCCCCAGTACCATACACACATAAACACACACACACACACACACACACACACACACACACAAAACACAACCTGAATTAAAATTTGTAATTTGATGGACATGGTGGCACAGACTTATAATCATAATTCTTGGGAGGCCAAGACAGGAAGATTGCAGGTTCACAGCCAGCCTCAGCAACTGAGAATTTAGTGAGACCCTGTTTCAAAATAAAGAATAAAAAAAATAGGGCTGGGGGTGTAGCTCAAAGATAGAAGGTTCCTGGCTTCAATCCCTGGTACCACGAAAAAACAAATAAAAAATTTATAATTTACCTCATATAAATGCTTTTCTAAATTAAAATAGGAAATGAAAATCTTTTTTCTTCCCCTTGAACCAAAGAGTGTTCCACCTCCGAACTTTACCCTCAGACTTTTTTATTTATTTATTTGGCTCTCTTTTTTTTGGCGGTACTGGGGATGGAACCCAGGGACATTCTACCTCCGAGCTACACCCCTAGCCGTATTTTTTATTCTTTATTTTGAAAAAGGGTCTCACTAAGTTGCAGAGGGCCTGACTAAGTAGCTGAGGCTGACCTCAAACCTGGATCCTCCGGTCTCAGCCTCCCAAGTGCTGGGATTATAAGCATGCAACCCATGTCCTGCTCTTTATTTGGCCCTTAATTTGCTGAGGCTGGCTTCAAATCTATGATACTCCTCACTCAGCCTCGTAAGTATTGGGACTACAGGCATGTGCCACCACACCTGGCTTAATTCAAGTCTTTATATAAACCAAAGGTTCATATATAATATATATCATAAGAACTAAGCTTAAAATCATGAAAATTAAAAGTGGACCAACACTTAGGAACTATGATTATGAAATTATTTCTAACTAAAATGTACCAATAAAAGTGTGTGTGTATACATAATTTCTAATATTGTGTGTACATGTGTATACATAATTTCTACTATTTTCCCAACTCAGTAGAATAAAGAAATCATCTCTGTCAGGCTATAATTGAGCCTCCCTGTTAGTTTCATCTTTCATAGGCTATCAGTATTATGTCAAAATACATCATTTTCTACTATAGGCATACCTGAACATGATGGACTTGAAGCATGGAAAAAAGTTTGTTGAAACAGACATTTAACATTGGGACAGATGACAACTGTATAATAAGCTGGCTGGATTGATTTGCTGCTTGTAAACCCCCTAGAAGTGAATCATCTGTTCCAGTGGGAGACTGTGATACTGAAAATCAAACAAGTATGATTTTATACACAACATTTCAGGAGACATATTAACTGGTTGCAAATATATAGATAGATAGATACAAATCATTTTTATAAAATCACATTTTGTAGAATGGTTCAGAGTTGAATTTTATTATTTAAAAAACTTTTATAAACAATAATACTAGTAAGTCAAAATGTCACCAAAGAAGCTTCCAAATTCACAGGACTCATACAACAAAGGAAAATAACTTACCCTTTAGCAATTTTTCCCTAATTAATAGAGAAAGAGGAAAAAACCGAATCGTGACTAATTATTGACAGGGTAGTTTTAGACTAATCTAGATTATTTGAACCATTGATTCTTTTTTTGTTTGTTTTGTTTTTTGCAATACAAGGGATTGAACTCAGGGGCATTCTAATTCCGAGCTATACCCCCAGCCCTATTTTTTATTCTTTATTTTGAAACAGGGTCTCACTAAGTTGCGGAGTACCTCACTAAGTAGCTGAGGCTGGCCGTGAACCTGGACCCTCCGGTCTCAGCCTCCCAAATGCTGGGATTACAAGCTTGCACCACCACGCCCGGCTGAACCATTGATTCTTAAGCTTGAGAATCAAGCTGTCAGCTGGGCAGCTTTCCAATTAATGCCCAGTCTATACAACAAACTAACTACTGATTATTTTTTTATTTTCTTCTTGCTTTTTAAAGATGGGGGTCTCACTACGTTGTACAGGAAGGTCTCAAACTCACAATCCTCCTGCCTCTGTCTCCTAAGCAACAGGGATTACAGGTGTTCATCACCAGACCCAGCTGCACCAAACTACTTAAATAAGTATATATTCATAAAAAGTAGAGAAATGTAAGAACATGAATAGAGGTTTTTCATAAATTTAGAAGATTATTACACTAAAAAGAGATACACCTGTCCACAGGACATGAGTAAAAAGAATATTTAAGAAAGAAGATAATTTCAAAAAGATCCTTTTTTTGGTGGTACTGGGAATTGAACCCAGAAGCATTCTACCACAGAGCTACATCCCCAGTTGTTTTTATATTTTGCCTTGAAATTGGATCTCACTAAGTTCCATGCACCTTTAATTCTCCTGTCTGGGATTACAGGTGTACACCACTGCACCAAGTCCCCAAGTAATCTTCTTTTTTGTGTGTGTGGTACTGGGAATTGAACTCAAGGGCATTCTACCTCCGAGCTATACCCCCAGCCCTATTGTTTATTCTTTATTTTGAAACAGGGTCTCACTAACTTGCAGAGTGCCTCACTAAGTAGCTGAGGCTGCCCGCAAACCCAGATCCTCCAGTCTCGGCCTCCCAAATGCTGAGATTACAAGCATGCACCACCATGCCCAGATTCCAAATAATCTTCTAATAAATTGTTTTAAGCAAGCAGTGTTTAACTATGAAATTGGCTCTTTGGGGCAGTATTGAGTTGTCTGTAGAAACGCAGGGGCTAAACCCTACAAAAGGAATCCCCACATTACATGGGAAATAAGATAAAACAATATTAGTAGAAAGGATGCTAAGTCATCCCTTTGCTTTTTTTTTATACACTATCTACAGCAAGAAATAAATGCAGGTTGCAAACTGGAAAGATACAAAAGACCCCAAACTCAAAATTTCTCTGCTGAAATGGGTTGTGAGCAGACGTGACTGTCAGGTATTCTACCTATTATTTGTAACCCAGAGAAGAAGTGACGTATAGGCCTAAGAAAAATAAAACCACGTTCTTTCTTCAGCACAGCTGCTTATCATTCCAAAAGAGGGTGCTATTTTAACTATACTCCCTGACATAAAGAAATCTACACATCTAACAATGTACATCAAGGTCAGGAATGGCCAAACCTGGCAGGCTCCCTGTTTCTGTAATGCAAACATGCGCATTCATTGTCTATGACTGATTTCTTGCCAGAAGTCACAGTTAAGTAGCTTTATCAAAAACCATATGCCAGCCGGGCGTGGTGGCGCACGCTTGTAATCCCAGCATTTGGGAGGCTGAGACTGGAGGATCCAGGTTCGCGGCCAGCCTCAGCTACCTAGTGAGGCCCTCTGCAACTTAATGAGACCCTGTTTCAAAATAAAGAATAAAAAATAGGGCTGGGGGTATAGCTCGGAGATAGAATGCCCCTGAGTTCAATCCCCAGTACTGCAAAAAAAAAAAAAAAAACAAATGGCAAATAAAGTTTCAAACATTTAGTATCATTCCTTTAATAAAAAAACATGTCTTAAGCCGGGCATGGTGGCGTACGCTTGTAATCCCAGCATCTGGGAGGCTGAGACCGGAGGATCCGGGTTCGAGGCCAGCCTCAGCTACCTAGTGAGGTCCTCCACAACTTAGTGAGACCCTATTTCAAAATAAAGAATAAAAAATAGGGCTGGGGGTATAGTTCAGAGGTAGAATGCCCATGAGTTCAATCCCCAATACCGCAAAAAAAAAAGTCTTCTTTCCTGTAGATAACTAGGCAATTAATCCTCTCAATTAAGCAGATTTAGTTAGGTCCATTTGGAAAGCATCCTACCTTTACCTTCTATATTAGTCTTTGAAGATAATAGTTATCTTACTATAAAAAAATTCACTTTGAGCCAGGCATGGTGGCACATGCACTTATAACCCAATATTTGGGAGGCTGAGATAGGAGAATTGCAGGTTCGCAGCCAGCATCAGCTACTTCATGAGGCCCTCAACAACTCAGTAAGATCCTATTTCAAAAAAACGAATAAAAAATAGGGCTGGGGGTATAGATGGGAGGTAGAATGCCCCTGGGTTCAATCCCCAGTGCTGAAGGAAAAAAAAAATCCACTTTGGCTGGGTATGGTGCCCTATGCCTGTAATCCTGGCACTTGGGAGGCTGAGACAGGAAGATCACAGGTTCAAGGACAATTGCAGAGACCTAGGGAGACTCTCAGGAAGCTAGCAAGACCCTGTTTCAAAAACAAAATATAAAAAGGGTTGGGGGTGTAGTTCAGAGGTAGAATGTACATAGGTTAATCCCAGATAACACACACACAAATATACATATACATATATACACATACTCCTTTATAATAAATTTATAATGCATGCATTGCTACAGAGGCTATCCTAGGAATTTTATTTACCTCACAAAAACACAATAATAAAATTATGATTCAGGTCTTTGGACTAACTAGAGTATTACATGAGGCTATCTGACATGTATTCCATTTCCTAACTCAATTTACTACCTTGGGGAGAAATTATATATACACTCCCTCAGATTCAAAACAGAAAAGGAATTTTAAAACCCGTCACTGCAGAATATACCTAGAAATACAATTTACTCATTGCAATATCTAAGCATGATTATTTTACTTACATGTAGGAGATGTATTTGTTAGTGCTTGTAAAATGGAGTCAGCTTCCAGAGTAGACATCATTTTCAACATAAGTTCTGCTTGCTGTTCAAGTCCAACTTCTAGGCGAGCGTCTAAGGCTACAAAAATCAATTAAATAGAAAAAGAAGCATATTTGATTAACATTATTACTCATGTACTACCTCATAAAATACAACACTCATGAGTGTCAGGTACAATGGTGCAGACCTGTAATTCCAGTACTTGGGAGGCTGAGAGAAGAGAATCATAAGTTTGAGGTCAGCCTCAGAAATTTAGCAAGGTCATGTTTCAAGATTTAAAAAAAAATTGAAAGGCTGGGGGTATTACTCAGATGTAAAGTGTCCATGGATCCAATCACCAGTACAAAAAAAAAAGTAACCCTATGAAAGAGTGTACATTATAGAAGAATAGCCTGACAGGAAGCATCAGAGTCAGAACAGAGAGAACACCTATGCCAAGGTTTAGGGATAGAAACAAGAGATGAGCTGAAGCAGTGGCACAAGTGGGAGCCTGAGGCAGGATGGCAAGCTTGAGGCCAGGTTAAGCAACTTAGTGAGACCCTGTGTCAAAATAAAAAAGAAAAAGAACTGGGGATGTGTCTCAGTGGTATAGCACCCCTGTGGTAAACTGTCAGGGCAGGCAGGCAGAAAGGAGATTGGTTACAAAGCAAAAGTGGATTAAATAATGATAACGGAAGGAAATACATGAAGGATAATAAGAGCCCGGGTTCTCATTTAGAAAAAAGAAGTGCAAATATGGAAAGGGAGAGAAAATTAACCATACATAGTTATATTACAATAAAATATATCAACGCAAACTTATTGAGACTCTCTCTTTTTTTTTGCCCCCTAAGACTTTTTTTTTTACGGTACTGGGGATTGAACTCAGGGGCGTTCTACCTTAGAGCCATACCCCTAGCCCTATATTTTATCTTTATTTTTATTCTTTTATTTTGAAACCGAGTCTCACTAAGTTGCGGATTGCCTCACTAGGTAGCTGAGCCTGGCCACGAACCCGGATCCTCCGGTCTCAGCCTCCCGAATGCTGGGATTACAAGCGTGGGCCACCACGCCCGGCTCTTTATTTTTGAAACAGGGTCTCACTAAGTTGCAGAGGGCCTCACTAGGTAGCTGAGGCTGGCCACAAACCCGGATCCTCTGGTCTCAGCCTCCCAAATGCTGGGATTACAAGCGTGCGCCACCATGCCCGGCTTAGTGAGACTCTTTCAAAATAAATATAAAATGGAACTGGGGTAGCTCAGAGGTAGAACAGTCCTGGATTCAATCCCCAGTATAAAACACACACACACGCACGCACACATACACACACAAGTCAGGGATGGTGGAGCATGCCTATGTAATCCCGGTACCTGGGAGCCTGAGACAAAAAGAGCGCAAGGCTAGCATGCAATAACTTAACAAGACCCTGTTTCAAAATAAAAAATAAAAATGGGTAGGGGGTTATTTCAGAGACAGAATGCCTCTGGGTTTAATCAGGAGGGAGGGAGAAAGGGAAGAATCAGTGAGAAATAAGATATTTATAAAGTTTCCAATTACAATTTTTCTTCTCCACTCCAAAAATAACATTTTACAAAGGGGAAAAGTGAAATTTGACCATGAAAAAGCCCAGCAGATAAGGAAGAAAAGATATTAACTCCTTAATTTAAACTTAATACCATCAGTAGTGGGACAAATCATGGGTCATCTAACAGAATGCAATGAGAAAAACTGACCATTATTTCTGTCATATGCCAGGCAAGATGCGTGATTTCAATTTATTTATGACGAAATACCCTACAAATGAAATGAGGGCCTTATATAAAATAACTGGCCTATATAGCCTTGAAAAGTATCAAGGTCATGAAAACTAGGAACGGTTGCAGATTGAAGAAAAATGATTTGAAAACTAAATGCAATACCCAATTGGATCCTTGTACATAAAGGGCATTAGGATAGTTGTTAAAATCTGAACGGCACCTCAATGTAAGATATTAGCAATATTAATTTCCCGATTTTGATGGAATGTGGTTTTGTATAGAATGCTTGTATAGAAGAATGCCAAACTTCGTAAAACAAACAAAACAAAGCAAAAATAACATCATATTAGCAATATACTCTCAAATGGTTCAGGATAACAAACATCTTCTGCATTGTACTTGTTTCAAAATTTTAAAAATATTTTATTAAAAATTTAAATGTGAGCCGGGCGTGGTGGCGCACGCTTGTAATCCCAGCATTCGGGAGGCTGAGACCGGAGAATCCGGGTTCGCGACCAGCCTCAGCTACCTAGTGAGGCACTCCGCAACTTAGTGAGACCCGGTTTCAAAATAGAGAATAAAAAATAGGGCTGGGGGTATAGCTCGGAGGTAGAACCCCCCTGAGTTCAATCCCCAGTACCACAAAAAAAAAAAAAAAAATTTAAATGTGCCAAGCGTGGTGGCGCATGTTTATAATCCCAGTGCTTGGGAGGCTGAGACAGGAGGATCCAGGTTCGAAGTCAGCCTCAGCTACTTAGTGAGGCAATCTACAATCTCAGAACTTGTTTCAAAATAAAGAATAAGCAATAGGACTGGGGGTGTGGCACAGGGGTAGAATGCCCCTGGGCTCAATCCCTAATACCAGCAAAAAAGAAAATTTAAATGTTACATTTTATATGACTGGAACAGTGAAAATGTAGTATTCAATGTGGTTTTGTTTATACATAAAAATTATTACTAAAGATAAGAAATTTTAAAAAAGCACAATTAAAAACATGGCCAGTAAGCTGGATGTGGTGGTGCACACTTGTAATCCCAGTACTTGTGAGGTTGAGATCAGAGGATCCGGGTTCGCAGCCAGTCTCAGCTACTTAGTGAGGCACTCCGCAACTTAGTGAGACCCTGTTTCAATATAAAGAATAAAAAATAGGACTGATGTAGCTCAGAGGTAGAATGCCCCTGGGCATATATATATATATACCAATACACACGACTCACAAATAGCTTTTGCTAAGTATTATTTGGGGAAAGAAAAAGAAGATGGATTATCATTGAATGGAATCTCTTCCAAACCTACTGACAAAAAAAGAGCTCTGAATGACATCACAGCATAGCTACAATACTAAACCTTCTTGGCAGACACCCAGGCTGAATTTCTCAAGCGACAAAATATATATACAACTTTAGTACTTAAGAATAGCATATGGCTCAAAATATTCACATACACTTACCCTGGGACACTGAAACACTAACTGTCTGTGATCCATTCTTTTCTGTGTTTGCTGGTGGCTTTGCGACAGGAATTCCCAGACCTCCAATGTAAGGATTGTAATTGTAGGTTCCATAATCAGCACCCCAGTAATCATACCATGTACTGCTTATTGGCTTAAAAGAATAAAAAAGACATTATGTTTTATTTTCTTCTTTACTGAGTGATACACATTTACTAAAAGCCTCATAGGACTACACAATAAAAATCCTTCCCAACTTTTATATCCTTCCAGCCCACTTACAATTTTAATGACTTATAAGAATGACTCAATAATAGTATCTTCATTTTCTAACGAAACCTAAAATGACCTTATGTGTTTACAAATTGACAGTAATCTACCATTCTTAATAAAACCTAATATATCAAAAGGATAGTAATCTAAGTTATCTTAGGGGAGTAGGTACTACGATAGAGGGGTATCTCTTTTAGAAAACACGGAATCTAACATAGAAGTAGAATCTGCAATAAGCTCGGTTTGGATGAGGTTTACATGGATGCCTGAAATGTTGGTAATCCATAAATAAATTTCTGTATGCTTATTAGTGGTTTTTATTATTATAGTTATGAATAGCTATATTGATAAAAGAAGTATGTTTTCATTACATTACACCAGTGATATTTTTATACTACTATACTACCTATAATAATTTAATGCATTTTGAGTATGCTAAATAAAGGGATGCATTTGGTAATAAACATGCATATTTTCCTGTTTTAAGTAATTACTAAGTCAAAGAATAGGATAAAATACTTTAATTGAAAAGAATATTCTAATAGGGCATACCTTAAAAACCTTGGCTGCAAGAGGATCCTTTTCCAAATCGATATCTAAAGGATCAATGTCAACTTCCATTAAATCTTGAAGTAACTCGAGGTCAATTTCTTTATCCTTTTCCAAAGAAGAGAGAGGAGGGGTACCTTTAGATAATTGAAAATAATTTTATTATTAGAATATTTAACATGAAATTTAAATGACATTATTTTCAGTCATGGAACAAATATTTTTGCTTACGTATAACATGTACATGCCTACAATTTTTTTTTTTTTTTTTTTTACTGAGGATGGAACCTGGGGGCATTCTAACTCCAAACTACAGCCCCAGCCCTATTTTTTTAGTCCTTTATTTATTTATCTGGGCCGCGAACCCAGATCCTCCAGTCTCAGCCTTCCAAATGCTGGGATTACAAGCGTGCGCCTCCACGCCAGGCTCATGCCTACTAATATAAAAAGATCATTTTTACTTAGCAATTAATTATTACTTAGTATGTAAATGTATCACTCCGCAACACAAAATGAAACTGACATTTGTGATGATTTTTAATCCCTTAGTGAAAAAAAAAAAATCACTGTATTAGCTCACTCAGTCAAGCTGCAAACACTTTGATATTAAAATAATCATTATTAGCCAGGTGTGGTGGCGCATACTTGTAATCCCAGTACTTGGAAGGCTGAGACCGGAGGATCAGGGATCGCAGTCAGCCTCAGCTACTTAGTGAGGCCCTCCACAACTTAGCGAGACACTGTTTCAAAATAAAGAATAAAAAAAAAAAAAAAAATAGGGCTGGGGGTGTAGCTCGGAATACCCTTGGGTTCAATCCGGAGTACCAAAAAAAAAAAAATCATCATTTCTTAATCCTAATTTTCACCACTGCACATCTTTGAATGTTCCTGAAATTGTATTTTCTTCCACATAAACAAATTAGGCTATATCAAAATAATTAGGATATTAAAAAATGGGAATACTCTGTTCTAATGAGCACTTATTCAGACAACCAAGGCCAACTATATTTATTAGAAAAATAACTGATGTCCTTATAAGGTCAAAACTCTAAGAGAAAAACATAAATATCAATTGTGTACTTCACTAGCATTCTTCATTTTAAAATGTATTTTCATTTAATACAGAGAACTGAGAGATATGTTAAATAATACCTAATTTAAAAATTTACCAGTTATATCATGTGTCAAGGGTTCGTCAATCGTTTCCAGCAACTGGACTGAAGACTGCTGAAGTGAGTCGTCTGAGTCCCCCGCGGTTGCACCCGCATCATCACCCATTGCTCCTTCCTCCATGGCTTCCGCGGCTACTGGAGCCAACAGTTCTCCTGCATTTAAGGAGATAATTCTAACCACTTTAATAATTTATATATAACCTTCTAAAACATATTAAGCTATATGATACCCCTCCAGTTTATAAAATGATAGAATACATGCTTTACAAAATGCCCCCCGCCCACAGACAAGGAATGTTAGGGCTCATTGTACTACCTTCAAATGCTAAAAACAAATAACTAGCAGGAGAAAACACAGAATATATAATATGTATAGTAACCTACTCCATATACTAACTTATTCATCAAAACAAGATTATAAGGAAGGTATTTCTAGTATTCTTATTTTACAGAGGAAGGAACTTAGGAACTTCCTCAAAGTCACAAAGTAACTAAAAAGCAAGGTGGGACTGTTATTAACAAAGCAGACAAGTTTCAGTATTCATGCACTGTAACAAATCATAACTATCAACATAATTAAATGCAAAAATAATTTTAAATGGTTGTATTCCACTAACACTAAAGAGAAATTTTATGTCTTTAGCATATAACAATTTTCTTTAAAGATTACTTAGAGCAATGACAAGCTAATTCTGGAAATAATAAAACCTGACAAACCTGCTAAAATATCCTGTAGCATACAAGTCAAAGAATACTGAGCCCAAGCACCACCCCAAGATATATCTCCTCTATTAAAGTCAGTTCCAACCAAAAGTAACAGCAGTCTTTCCAGTTGTGGTTCATTCACAATCTCACAAAGATGAATAGTTGGTCTCGTGGCATTTGCAATGCGTGCAAGTACCTGTAATATGTTTTATAAAATAATATAATTAAAAAGCAATTAAAAGTTTTTCAAAATATAATAAAAATTTGCCAATACTCTGGCACTGGACTAACAATTTATAATAATGATATATGACTCGTATCAATATAACTGCTTGAGATGGAATAGAAAAAGAATGTCACCTTTATTTAGATTTTTTAACTGTTTTTTGGCCCTGTGTTTTGAACACAGGGCTTAACACATGAAAGGCAAGCACACTACCATTTTATTTTGAGACAGGATCTCACTGAATTGGCCAGGTTAGCCTTGATCTTGAGATCCTCCTGTCTCAGCCTCCCAAATAGCTGGCAATACAGGCTTGTAACACCACACCTAGCCAAAATAATGTAATTTCATGAATCAAAGGTTAAATCTGGATTTAAATCTTGGTGAAATAGTTAGGAATAACTTCTAGGAATAGTAAATATGCTATAGTAAGGCTATCATGGCATTAAAAGTCTTTGATAATCATTTGACACTTATTTGTGGATTTCCTATTTTATTATAAGAACGGTAAGTTGGAGATAGACATATCCAAATTACCCATGGTCCAAAACCTAGAATATTAACTAGTTTAAAATTTTTATCAGGTTTTCTTAGGATTAAGTGGAGAAAAAATTAATCTTCAAGGCACAATTAAAAACAAAAACTTAATTACAAAAAATAAACCAAGAAGAACCTTTATTTTTGTAACCAAAATCAATTAAGATTCAGCCAGGCATGGTGGCACACACTTCTAATCCCAGTACTTGGGAGGCTGAGACAGGAGGATTGTAGGTTCATGGCCAGCCTCAACTACTTAATGAGGCCCTCTGCAACTTAGTGAGACCCTGTTTCAAAATAAACAATAAAAAATAGGGTTGGGACTGTATAGCTCAGAGGTAGAATGCCCCTGGGTTCGATCCTCAGTACTGCCCCCCCAAAAAAAACAAAAACTGCATCCTTCGCAAGTTTTTTTTTTTACCCTGTAAGTTTGTACTTATCAATTATGCATAGTAGTTTACTTACCTTACAGACAAATAATAAGAGATCTGCATGACATGTAAAATCCATGGAGAGGAGAAACAAAACAAGTTTTTGGACTACTGAGATACAACGTTCATGGGCAAGAGTAAATGGCAGTGGTTCTATCTCTGGACTTTCTTTCGTTGTCGTAACTTCTGTGTCCAAATTGGAACGGGACCATTCTGCTGTCCGACGCAAACGAATTAAATCCTTAAAGTGCTGCACACAAAAATTTACAATACTTAAATCAATGTTTGTTTACAAAAACATCCCAGTGAACGTTTATTAATGGAAGGAAAATATTTACTCCATACGCTTACAACTTTTCTGTGTGTGTGTTAGGTTTGAATCCAAGAGGTGCATTACTACCTCCCTCGGAGCTACATCCACGGCACTGATGTTTATGTACTGGGGATGAACCAAGGTCCAAGCTACCTCTGAGCTACACTCCCAACCCTATTTTATTTTGAAAAAGAGTCTCCCTAAGGTGTTGAGGACTTTGCTAAATTGCTGAGGTTGGCCACAATAATAAAGCATAAAAAATAGGGTTGGGGGTGTAGCTCGGAGGTAGAATGCCCCTGAGTTCAATCCCCATTACCGCAAAAAAAAAAAAAAAAAAAAACCAAAATATTCAAGTTATTTCACAATCTAGTCGAGTAAGTATAAATTTACAGAAATACAATATACACAAATTTGGCTGCTATGTATGGTAAGTACATATACATATGTACATAATATATGCCAAGTTATTATTTTTTATTTTATTTATTTTTATTTTTATTTTTTGCAGTACTGGCGATTGAAGCCAGGGGCATTCTACCTCTGAGCTATACCCACAGCCCTAGTTTTATTCTTTATTTTGAAACAAGGTCTCACTAAGTTGCAGAGGGCCTCACTAAGCAGCTGAGGCTCGCTGTGAACCTGCAATTCTCTTGTGTCAGCCTCCCAAGTACTGGGATTACAAGCCTGCGCCACCACGCCCGGCTCTTTTTTATTTTATTTAAAAATCACTAGCCAGGTGTGGTGGTAATCCCAGTATTTGGGAAACTGAGAGACAGAATCATATGTTCGAAGCCAGTGTATGGTAACTCAACAAGACTCTAAGCAACTTAAGGAGACCCTGCTTCAAAATAAAAACTAAAAAGGGCTGGAGATGTAGTCAGAGGTAGAAATGTCCCTGGGTTCAATCCCTAGTACCTAACAAATAAAAATTAAATTAAAAATAAATATAATAAGTAAAAATAACTGGAACTTCATTTTGCTTAGAAAATAATGTAACAATAAATAGGTGAATAGACTGATTTTTCTATTGATATAGAACAACATCTACTTAAATTTCCTAATCATTATTAAAGCAGTTTACTAAAATAATTGGGGCGCGGGGGGACTAGGGATTGAACCCAGGGACATTCTACTTCATCTACCTCAGAGCAACAAACCCAGGCCTTTTTTTTTTTTTTTGCGGTACTGGGGATTGAACTCAGGGCCATTCTACCTCCGAGCTATACCCTCAACCCTATTTTTTACTTTATTTTGAAACAGGGTCTCATTAAATTGCGGAGGGCCTCACTAGGTAGCTGAGGCTGGCTGCGAACCCGGATCCTCTGGTCTCAGCCTCCCGAATGCTGGGATTACAAGCGTGCGCCACCACGCCCGGCTCCTATTTTATTATTTTAAAACAAAGTCTTTGACCATATATACAATTTAAGCTATTAAAATCCACACAATATTTACAAATTAAATAGACATCTGAAACTGTCAGAAATAAATAAAACAAAGTCTTACTAGGTTAATGAGAGTCTCACTACTTGCTGAGACTGTCCTTGAACTTGCAACCCTCCTGTTTCAGCCTCCCAAGTGCTAGGTTTACAAGCATGCACCACCAAGCCCAGCTTACTAAAATAACTAAAAATGCTAAACGTAAAATGACTTTTATGAGATAATTACACTAAAAAATATAGATCATACCTTTGAGGTAGCCTGCTTTAGTTTTGCTTGCTCTACCAGAAGTTTATATGATGATCCTTTGTTACTTTGTATTTTTTCTTTTTCCATCTGTTCCACCAAAGCCTTCTGTTTTGCTTTTAGTAGGTTAAGTTGCTTTAAAATACAAATAAACAACTTAATTTTAAAACAATGTTAAAATTTTTAAAAGTAAATTATTATACTCCTCTCAAAACTTACACATAAAACTAATGGAATAATCCCTTGAAAGATATTAATAATATAAATTTGAATGTGATGCTGATTTTAACCCCTCCACCCATCTCAGCTTCAAGATCTAGCCAGGAATGATGGTTCACGTCTGTAATGCCAGCTACTCAGGGAGCTGAGGAAGGATGATGGCAAGCTTAAGGTTTAGCCAGACTCTATGTCAAAATAAAAAATAAAAAGAGCTGGGGATGTTGCTTAGTGGTAGAGTACCTGCTTAGCATGCATCAACCTTCGGTTCAATCCCCAGTACTGTTCCTGTCCCAAAGTAATTATACGGAAGTATTGGCTCAAAAGAAACTAACATCAGCTATAAGCCTACCTTCTCAGATAGACAGATATAAGTCCAGGATAAAACATGTAACTAAATGTAGACCATTTATAGAAACCACAAAAGATTCAAGGGGTACTCTGAAATAAAAGCACATTCTAATAACGTGACTCTCTGTGAAATAAAGAATGTGAGTATGCATTCAGAGAAAAAGTAGAGAAAGAAACATATATGCGCTACTTAATTTTCACAAAAAAAACAATGGAAAAATAAGCCAAGAAGTAAAGAGTTCACCAACAGTAAAACGTATAAACAGATTTACAACACTGAAAGAATGGAACAGTAGTCAGGAATACAAAAGAATATACTAGTGATATACTTGACACGGATAAATCTCAAAAGCATCACTTTGAGCAAAAGAAGCTAGACATAAAAGTATACTACACAATTCCCCAAAGTGAAATGCACAAATCTCAACAAAATAAAAGACTACCTACCAGAAGTAAGATGATTCTAAAGGAAAAATACCAGTTGCACAGGGAACATAGTGCATAGGGATTCTATTCTGATTTAATAACCAAGGAATATTTCCATGAGGAAGGGAATATCAAGTAACGACAAAATAATAATAATAATAATAATAATAACAATAATAATGTTACATTATCCAAGCAAAAGAAAGAGTACAGTACGAAGCCAGAAAGGGGAAAAAAAAAAAAAAAAACAAGCAAAAAAAAAAGGCATAGGCAAGTATCCCTGGTAAGAAAATCTGTGCATGTGGTCCCAGGAACTCAAATTTGATACTTAAGAAATTAAGGTTAAAGGCTAAAAGACAGAGAGGGTCAGATGGCAGAAATCTTAAAGCCAAATTAAGTAGCTTGATTTCATCCAGAGGTCAACTGGACATCACTAAGAATCTAAAGAAGGAATGATATGATCAGGCTAGTATCTAAAAGCAATTTTACAAGGGCAGTATAGAAAATGGATTGGATTGTGAAAGATCAAAGGCAGGGAGATCTTTTGACTAGGCAAAAGATAATGGTAACCTCATTTAGCAGGGTAGTAACATAGAGTACAGAGGTAAATGGTTTAAAGACATCACCAAAAAAAAAATCTGTAAACTACATACTGAAGTTTTACAAATAAGGTATCCAAAGTTTAAATAATTTCCCCCAAGCTATAGTTTGTTAAATGTCATATCCGAGATCTGATGAGATGTCTATCTTATACAAGGTCCAAAATAATAGTTCTCTCAAACATTGAAATAAAAAAAAAAGTACTGATCATTACCTGTTTATGATGAACAAGCTGCTTTCTGATTTTTCTGGAATATAATCTATCAAGGCTACTGCTGCCCTTGGAAGATCTATTTAAGCTTTGAGTGTGTAGGTTATTGTTAATAAAACTCCACTGGTTACCTAGTAGGGAAGGAAAAGGTTTCTTATTAAATTAAGTGTGATCTTAAAAGTACTGTTCATACCTAGAAAACACAAAACACATTTATAAATGTGTCAACATGACAAATTTTTTTAAAAAATTGTACAACATAGCTTTGACAATGTTTTTCAGTTCTAACAACAAATACTCAAGCACCTAAGTTTTCATGCAAGGACCAAATATGGGTAACTCGACAATTTGATTAATGACTGCCAAAACAGGGATGAGCAGCTCAAAAGCCACCTTGTGTAGCTCCCGCTATCCTTATGGTTTAAAATGTGTCCGGACTATTCTGTGTTATTTGTTTACTAAATTTAGGGCCAATGCCACACTTTACCCATCTCTTAATTCTTTACCCTGCTTAACATAAAAACATGTTTTCCTCTACTAGCCATCTGTTCACAACTTAGTTAAAATTCCTCAAATCCTAAAAAATTCTTCCACCACTGTTTCCATGCTGAACAATATAAAACTAAAACTTCCAGTACTGTGTTATATTCCAACTTGAAATTTTAGTTATATTTATTTTAAATGTCTTTATTTATTATTTTTAATTTGTTTGTGGCACTGGGGATTGAACCCAGGGGCATTCTACCTCCAAGCTCCACCCCCAGCCCTATTTTTTATTCTTTATTTTGAAACAGGGTCTCACTAAGTTAAGGAAGTCCTCACTAAGTAGCTGAGGCTGGCCTCAAACCTCCAATCCTCCTGTCTCAACCTGCCAAGTTCTGATATTACAAGCGTGAGCCACCACACCCGGCTTATTTTAAATGTATTAATCCTATATCCTATAACTGAGTTTTATAACCAATATACATTATTTTTAAAATCAATATAAAGCAAATTCCCTATACATGAGAATTGTCTTTCATCTTCCAAAACATAGCATACATCAGAAACAAGTAGTTCATCTATGAAACATCTCAAGGAAACATACTGACAATGTGTAGAATTCCAGTTTTATGGACTTTAATGGCTGTATTTACATATTAGATTTAGCTATTTCAAATCCTTTATGAAATCTTTTGTAAACCAGAATACGAAGTTAACATTTGGTGTTTGGGTTTTTTTGTTTGTTTGTTTTTTAGTGCCACAATCCTGTGAACAAAGATTACAACTTTTTTAAAGAACTGGGAATTTCCGTATCTAAAGATAAAAGCCATTTATAGTTAATTAATAGAACTCCATAATGGTAAATAAAATAGTACATCAGACTACAATAAAATTAAAAACACCAAGAATTCTTCACAAATTTCCCTTTCATAAGCCCTCTTTATGTAAGTTGTTATGTTTGAAGGAGCATGAGGGGAAAGATGGTGAAACATGGTGTATTCAGAACTTGAAAATCATGCTCAAAGGACCCTGTCTATCCAATATCAATTCTACCTTTAAACAGATTCCTGGTAGAGTTAACTCATATTGTATACAAATTACATACAGCTGGTATCTCCAAGCCAATAGCCAGTTCTGGAACAACTGCAGTCACTCAAAATTCCCACCAACATATTATTATAAACTTCTATACCTGTCAGAAACCTCTCCCTGTCTTTACCATTCAAAGACTTCTTTGCAGCTGCAGCTTCATCTTCCACAGTTGCCACATAATCCAGCAACCTGGACACCAGCATAACAACCCAACTGATCATGGGAATATCCAGCACTCCTACACAGAGACGAGCGAGGAGGAAAAATTCAGGTGAATCCAAGTGTCCTAATGAGATAATACATTTTATAAATTCAGAACATACCGTATCACTATAAATACTACTATTTATATATAAGGAGCCTCAAAATCACACAGTGATGGTCACAAATTGAGTAGACTATCAAATCTAATAAAGGACAGGTGCTTTATGGTATGAAAATAGAGTGTGGGCTAAACCCAACAAATGAACAATTTATAAAGTAGAAAACAAGGCTGAGACTGGGGGTCCGGGTTTGTGGCCAGTCTCAGCTACTTAATGATGCCCTCCACAACTTAGTGAGACCTTGTCTCAAACTAAAGAATAAAAAATAGGGTTCGGAGGCCGGGCGTGGTGGCGCACGCTTGTAATCCCAGCATTCGGGAGGCTGAGACCGGAGGATCCGGGTTCGCGGCCAGCCTCAGCTACCTAGTGAGGCACTCCGCAACTTAGTGAGACCCGGTTTCAAAATAAAGAATAAAAAATAGGGCTGGGGGTGTAGCTCGGAGGTAGAATGCCCCTGAGTTCAATCCCCAGGACC
>PVLC010024007.1:0-25041 GCA_004027655.1 Graphiurus murinus
AAAAAAAAAAAAAAAAAAAAAAAAAAAAAAAAAAAAAAAAAAAAAAAAAAAAAAAAAAAAAAAAAAAAAAAAAAAAAAAAAAAAAAAAAAAAAAAAAAAAAAAAAAAAAAAAAAAAAAAAAAAAAAAAAAAAAAAAAAAAAAAAAAAAAAAAAAAAAAAAGCACTTCAAATTTAAAAGAATAGAAATCAAATAATGTCTGCTCCTAGAACACAATGGAATTCCAATAACAGAAAGACAGCTGGGAAATTCCAGACTACATGAAGATTAAACACAAACCTCTAAATGACAGTTGACTCAAAGAAACCTTAAGGGAAATTTATTGAATTAAATGAAAGTGAAACTGTAGCTTAAAATGTGTGGAATGTAGCAAAAGATGTGCTCAGAGGAAAATCAATTGCATTAAATGAATATATTACAAAACATCTAAAATCAATAAGCTTCTATTATCTTAGGAAACTAGAAAAAATTAAATCCAAAATAAGAAAAAATAATAAAAACTAGAGCAGAAATCAGTGAAATTAAGTAGAGGAAGTTGATGTAGAAAAATCAATGAAACCAAAAACTGGTTCTTTTAAAAGATCAATAAAGTTGATAACTATCTAGTAAATTTAATTAAGAAAAAAAAAAAAAGGAGAAGCAAATTACCAATATCACAAGTAAAGAGGAAGAGTAGGGATGTGCAGGGCCCTGGGTTTGGTTCCCAGCACCACCAAAAAGATAAATAAATAAAGTTCCTTGTTAATTTCCCTGGCTTATAAATACTCTTTTCCCTTCTAATTTCTTATCAGAAAAGAGAACAATTTATTTACAACATAGTATTTAAATAAAAATTACTTTTAGGTTCATGTGTTTTTCTTTATGTAAATTTTAATTTAAAACTAATAGGTTGCTTGAAGAGAGGCTCACACTCAGAACTACATGTTTTTCTCTCAAAAAAGAGACCACCAGCTGGAAGCTATGGCACACACCTGTAATCCCCACACTTAGGCTGAGAAAGGAGGATTGCAGGTTCAAGGCCAGCAAGTGATAATTTAGCAAGACCCTGTTTCAAAATAAAAAATAAATAAATAAAAGGAGTGGAGGTGTAGCTCAGTGTTAGAATGTCCCTGGGTTCAGCCCCCAGTTCCAACAACAAAAAGGCTTCTGTTACTGTTTTCATATGAGATTAAGTAAGATACTGAGTTTTAGCACTTCACATAAATCAATGAGTACAGGAAAAAAAAAAAAAGATGAATTATCAATATCAGAACTGAAGAGGAACTATCACTACTGATTCCATGGACATTAAAAGGATAATAAAGGAATATTATGAACCCCTTTCTGCTCACAAATAAGAAAACTTAGAGGAAATGGATTAATTCCTTAATAGATATTACTTCTGTAATTTGTATTTCAACACTGGACTCTTTTCTGCTGTCCTGTCTTTAATGACTAGTTCTGAACATAAGCTAAGAGTGACTACAAATATTTTAAACTATATTGAAGCTCAAAACCTCTGTCCAGCATTTAGCCAAGTGAAATAGCAGCTCAGTCATGATGAGACCACATGGCCAGGCCGTTGGCACATGCATCCAGCCTCCACCAGCTTCTGTGAGTACGCTTGCAGGATCTTCCCCAAGGTTTCCACTAGTTCTCTTTCCATGAAGAACATACAGTACAACAAAACAAATGGAAGATGTCCTCTCTGCCTTTAAAGCAGTTTTTTCTCACTGCACTGCCGTGGGTACATGGGCCTGGCAAACAGATCCTGCTGGTTGTCTTTGGCCCTTCAGCCCGGCTCACAGAGGGAGGTCCGTTCCCTGCCCACAGACTGTGTCTTCACACACCACCTCACAGTAGTCTCCATCGGGAATAGTGATGCCACAGAAAAGCTTGTGACTGCTCTGGTTGCCTTAGAAATCAACCCGAGGCATCCTCAAAGATCAACAGCATGTACCTGAAAGCCTGACAGAGCATCAGAACCTTTAGGGACTAGAAGCCAGCACTTTGCCAAATAAAAAAGAAGAGATTAGAGCACCGGGGAGCAGCCGAGGAGCAGAGGCTGAGAGAAAGAGCCAAGAGCAGAGATGCTGTACGTGAAGCTGGCGATCGACAGGGCAATGGCTGAAGCCAAAGACAGGAGAGAGAGACAGCTGAGAGGAAGGCAAGCGAACAAAAGGGCTGCGGAGAAAGGCTTCGGTGGGGGACTGTCAGAGGAGCAAGGGGCAGTGCAGGCCTCGCCCTCGCAGCCTCCCGTGCTGGCAGACTCAGAGTGGCTGGGGCTGAGTGCGGAAGAACAGTAGGTATAACTTTCCTTCCATGCTGTGTATAAGCGAGAAAATGTTCATAGCTGGGGACAGGTGTAGCCCAGGAATGAAGTGGTGTGCTCCGGAGTCAGCAGAGCCTATCCCGCTTCTGAAACTACCCCTGGAGCCATTAACAAGTCACTAGCCCTCTCATGAAATGGGGGATAATGAGAATGTACTCCTTAAGGTTGTCTGAAGAGTAAGTAAAATAATGCACATAAACTAGCAACACAGTGCCTGGTATAGAGTGAATTATGACATGTTGCTATGGAAACAACAAACTCCCAACAAACAGAAATAGGAAGTTAGAAATAAGCTTTTCTTAACAAATATGCTACTGCTGGTTTGTTTCCCAAGCTCTATGTTATAAAATCCTCTTCTGTTGCTAAGAGAACCCAGAGAAAACAGTATTTATAATCCAAGTTGGTTAACTAGTACTTATTTGCTTACTAATCAGATCAAGAAATAAAAGATCTCTAGCCAGGTGTGGTGATACACCCTTGTAATCCCAGTACTAGGGAGGCTAAGACCAGAGGATCTGGGTTCACGGCCAGCCTCAGCTACTTAGTGAGACCCTCCGAAACTTAGTGAGACCCTGTTTCAAAATAAACAATAAAACAGGGCTGGGAGTATAGCTCAGAGATAGACTGCCCCTGAGTTCAATCACCAGTACTGAAAAAAAAAAAAAAGAAAGAAAGAAAGAAAGAACTCTAGCATACCTAAATGTGTCTGTGCTTGATCTCAAAGGATCAATTTCTCTGCTACATTTTCTACATTAAGTTTAAAAACAACAACAAAAAAACCTCATCCAATTGTTTCACCTATTATAAACCTTTGACAAAAATCATAAAACATATTAGCTGTTGCTGGAAATTAACTGCACTTAAAACTTTTCTATTCACAATATACAAAAACAGTGGTTTGTCATATTTAAAATAGCAACTCACTCTTCCCAGTCCAGTATTAAAATAAAGGTGCTTCTGAAAGTAACAACTTTAAACATAATATGGCTCTTTGTTCATACCTTTACCAATGTGCATTCCTTACTGTTTCAAGGAAAGTTAGAAATTAAACACATAGCTTGGGTGGTACATGGCTATAATCCCAGCTACTCTGGAGGCTGAGGCAGGAGGATCACAAGTTGGAGACCAACCTCAACAACTTAGCAAGACCATCTCAAAATAAAAAATAAATTAAAAGGGCTGGTGATATAACTCAGTGATAAAGTGCCCCTAGATTCAACCCCCCAGTACTGGGAGCAGGGGGAACAAAACGAAACAAAGAGTCCTGCCTGTTGGCAGAGAGAAATTCCTTCAGCTACATATGGAAAGTGGATCCCAAGTCAGCTCCCTAACAGTTCATTCCAGAGCAAGTTTCCTGACATCTTTCTCCAAATCCTGGTATAATTTCTTCTTTTGATCTTCTAGATTGGCCTGGGCTAAAAATATTCAAGACCCTCGGATTGCAGCCGGTTCCTTTTCCCCATTAGAAAAGAAGATTAAGGTGAGGAAATGGATTTTCCGCAAACCTTGGATCCTATAATAGGATCAGTATTGGAAAGGTTAGCACAGAGGTAGATGGGCCTGAGTAGTTCAAGAGTGTGCTCCTTCCTGTTTCCAGGCATAGAGTGCTGCCTGGAATGGTTGGTTAGTCTGTTCTTTGCACTGCAGTGGTGCTGGCTGGGGTACTGAACAGTCAGTACCACTCAACCTGAAATAGCACTTAGTCTAGTGAGGAGCACTGGTACTGAACGGCTGTCACAAACCGTGACTGTCATGGAGAGTATGTGGAAGGTCTGAGGAAGTGTCATATAAGCCAAAATCTAAAAACTTCAAGCCGGAGTATCGTAGTCACAGTTGCTAATGTGTTTGGAGCAGAAGAAAGAAGAATGTGTGAAATACTCACTTGGGGAAAAGAATGACTCGGTGTGGCTGGAGCAGACTGAGCAAGTAATTTGCTAAGAAGGTTGTCTGCAGATGTAATCAGGGGCCACGTTACAGAATTTAAGGCTTTTCCTAAAAGCCTTAAGCCATAAAATCCCAGGGTTTTATGCAGAAAAGTGACATGCTTAGGTTTATGTAATAAAAAGATCACTCTGCCTGTAGTGATTGGTCTGGGAACAGGGGGACAGGGAGAGACGTGGATTCAGAGAGCACTCATTGAGCTAACGCCTAGGGTTCTGAAGTTTGAAGTGTTGAGAAGGTGGAAGCTGGAGGATGAAGCGGTGGCCGTGTCACACACACACACACACACACACACACGCCTAGGTCTGAAGTTGAGGGAAGCAGGCAGTCCCGTCTGTGTGGCTCATGGTGTTCATTCCTGTTCTCACTCCAGAGCAGCGCCTGACACACGACAGGCCGCCCTGCTGAAGGAAACAGCCTTATTCAAGGAAGGCTAAATGTCACTGTGTTCTAGCTAAGTGACTGTTTTCTCTGCTATGTTTTCCTGAATTACATTTAGCAGACCAAAAAGGCAGAGGAGTAGCTATGAGGAAGGAAGAGAACTGAGATATTCAATTACTTGGGGGATATTCAGCAAATGGCAGGTATAGTCCGAGGAGTTCCTAACTGCATGTCCTTTTGGCAGTAGACTGGAAGCCAGAAGAAAGTCTAAATCTTAAAGAGGAGAGTGAGCATCTCTTTAACCACTGCTGAGAAATATGGTAGGATAGAAATGGGACCGCTGATTTTTGCATTTAGTGACCTAAACAAGAGCAGTCTCAGAGAAGCAGTGGGGGATGGAAACCCACCAGAAGTGTTCGGAGAATGGGAGGTGAGCATCGGAGAGGGATTCTAGGGGACTACTTCAGGGTATGCTCTGAGCAAGGGGGATAAAAACCAGAGAGAAATATGCAGTAAAATTCTCCATTTTTGCTTAAAGATGATACACACTGAAGCATATTCTTACGCCGATGGGAGTGACCCAGTGAAGGGATTTTGATGATGTAGGAAAGGAATTTGATAGCTACAAAACTGAAATTCTGGGAGATCGACAAGCACAAGCGGCAGAGCTGTGTTCTTGTCAGTGAAGGGCAGGGCTTGTAGTACACGGGCAGGAGGGTAGAGGCTGCCATGCATCTAGTACACGGGCAGGGGGAGGGGAGGATGCTCCTGAGTCACTACTTACATTTTCTCATGGAAGCATAAGGCAAAGCCCTCAACTGGAGGGAACTCTCCAGGGGGGAGAATAGGAGGCTTGAAGAGCCCCCACTGGGGCCCGCGAGAGGAGTGCCAGGCAGGGCGAAGAGCCCACTTGAGGTCTGTACTATAGAACTACAATAAAAGACCTCTGACTTAAAAGTTCTAATTACTCCCTTTGACAAGAGTTTAGGTGGCATCCGTTCGTCGGAAGTGAGAAAACTGTTAGCCCAAAAATTTCAACAGGAGAACAAAGCACTTGATAAACTTAAGGCCACGTCTTTGGACTTCCGGTTGGCTAAAGCAGAGAAATACTACTACCAACGACAACAAGAAATAAAGATGGAAGAATCGTGGCACCACAACACGGTTCCAAGATGGGAAACTGAGGAAGAAGAGAAGAGATCACAAAGTGAAAAATCAGAAGGTGCTAAAAAATGGGACTACCTCGTGTCTGAGAGGGAGCTGAACCACATAGAGAGACACATACACCGAGCTGAACGAGCCAGGGGCCTCAGAGACCACAAATACAGACTACTCCCTCAGAAAATGTCAAGCGAAGTACTTCCCCCCAAAATATTAACACTGGTAGATGAAAAGAATATTCAGAAAAGACATAAAACTAAAACCAAAAAGCAGAAGGTGGCATGGGCAAAGGAACAGATGAAGAGACATCAAGATCGAATGATTCGAGGAAGAGAACTCGCAGAGCAAAGAAAGGATCAAAGAGATGTTCAGAAACACTCTAGCCAAGTTCCTGCTCTCCTGAAACCTCAAGTAGAGAAGGAGGAGATGAGAGAGTTGGAAAGTTTCACCGCATATCCTATCTTTCAGCCCAACGAGAAACCACTTATACAAGTGACTGTCTCGATGAAAAAATCCAAAAAGGATAAAATTCAAACACCATGTCCAAAAGGGCTCTTGAATATGCCACCATTTTTGAAAAGTCAACTAGAAAAAAAAAAGTATAAATTATATTCTTGACTACCATTTCCTTTTTAGACTAACTTTTTTAAAATAGTAATTAGTGCAGTAAACTTGTAGAAAATAGACAAATGAAAGGGAAAGGCAACTCTAGACATGCATACTTGAAAAATTATTAAGCCCAGTTTATCTGATCCCACTTAATGTGAAATGTCCAGAAGAGGCAAATTTATAGGCAGAAAGCAGGTTAGTAACTGGCTAGGGCTAAGCAAAATGAGAAAGGGGGAGCGGCAACTAATGGGTCTAGGGTTGGGGAACAAAAATGTTATAAAGGAGATCATAGTGATGGTTGCAACCTCAAGAATTTATTTTAAGACACTGACATACTCTAAATGTATGAATTGTATGCCATCTGAATTATATCAATAAAGCTAATTAACAAAAGGAAATTCTGGAATTTAGAGAAGAGGAAGTGAGTCTACAAATGTGGGCAAAGAAGCCAGGCGTGGTGGTGCACGCTTGGAATCCCAGCATTTGGGAGGCTGAGACAGAAGGATCCGGGCTCGTGACCAGCCTCAGCTACTTAGTGAGGCTCTCCACAACTTAGTGAGACCCTGTTTCAAAATAAAAAAAATAAAAAAATAGGGCTGGGGGTATAGCTCCAAGGTAGAATGCCCCTGAGTTCAATCCCCAGTACCGCAAAAAAAAAAAAAAAAAAATGTAGGCAAAGGGCCTGATCCTGCAAGGCTTTGAATATCACTGAAAAATTGTGATTTTTAAAATCTTGAGGTCTGCAAGCAATCACTAAGAAACTGACGAGTGGTTTGGAAGAGATCTTGGTTTTAAGGACAAGAAGTGGTAGACACTGGATGGGTTTCTGTGGCAATAACCTGGGCAAGCTGGAGAAAACCAAGAGATGTGGGAATTTGTGACTGATTAAGGTATGGGGCAGAGAAAAGAAAAAGAAAGGAATCCTAGGTTTCTGTCTTAGAAATTATGTGATAAAA
This sequence comes from Graphiurus murinus, assembly GCA_004027655.1. Taxonomy (NCBI): domain Eukaryota; kingdom Metazoa; phylum Chordata; class Mammalia; order Rodentia; family Gliridae; genus Graphiurus; species Graphiurus murinus. The sequence continues at coordinate 7,358 of PVLC010024007.1, forward strand.
GTGCCAGGGTGAATCATCAAGAGATCTGTGGCAGGGGGCAGCAATTTTACATAAGTTTAAAACAACCCATAGGCTTTCCAGTAAGCAGTTAATTACATACATCTAGCTTTTTGTCAAGAAGTTTAGGTATCCGAGTTTTGAGACTGTTTAGGATATAAATGTAGTATAAATTAAAACAGTGGAAGGAGAACTCGGGAAAGAACAGACATCAAGGATGTACAGTTTCAAGGTGTAAATTTTCATATGTCAAATGCACAGCATTTACCCACTGGAATTTAATTTGCAGAGGAGTAAGTAAAAGTGGAGTAATACAGACTCAGTAGCTTGGTAGAGAGGATGGCCTGGTTCGAGGATGGACAGAAGGAGACACCAAAAGTGATTCTTATTTTCAAGAGGTAGGATAGGAATTTGATGAGGGTCACAGTAGCTTTTCTTTAAAGTAAGAGATGAAGCCGGGCGTGGTGGCGCACACTTGTAATCCCTGCATTTGGGAGGCTGAAACCGAAGGATCCGGGTTCGCGGCCAGCCTCAGCTACCTAGTGAGGCACTCCGCAACTTAGTGAGACCCTGTTTCAAAATAAAGAATAAAAAATAGGACTGGGGATATAGCTCGGAGGTAGAATGCCCCTGAGTTCAATCCCCAGTACCGCAAAAAAAATAAGTAAATAAATAAAGTAAAAGATGAGCATGGTTGAAGAGAAAATACCAGACACAGGTAGAGGGATGACAGACAGGGCAGAGTCTCCTAGGAACACGAAGAGCTGGAATCCAGAGCTTTCCCCAGAAGAGACACCTCTACCCCTGACACTAAAGGGAAGGAGTGAGAAAGGAAAGTAGGAAGTTGAAGAAAGGAAGAAAGAACCCTAGAACACATCAAGAGCAGACCTGAAAGCCAGCAGAGCAGCATGTGATAGGATGGAACCAGGTTGGTGTTGCTGGAGAAAGCGGAAAGTTGTCCCGCTGGGCTTGCCAGAGGACTTCACACTTCCCTGTGTGGAAGTCAAAGACTGAGTCATATGAAATTGCTGGCATTTGACCCTTATTAACCTACAAAAACACCTATTTCATATGCCTCAACCTATTTGTTGCCTTGACCAGCTAAGGAGACATAAAAAGAACTATAATGATCCACAGAGCATTAACAATTTAAGTAAAAATTTTAATGGGACAAAATTAGAAAAAGGAGAAATTCTCCCATGAAAAGAAAATACAGAATGAAACAAAGAGTACAATTATTTGTGAATATGGCAGTGAATCTCCTTTAATCAAAGACAATCATGACAAATTAATTATCAAAAGTTACATTTTACTAAAAACAATCTGTCTTTAAAAATGTTTAATCATACAATATATACAATACATGCTACTTTTCTTTGGGGATTTCATTATCCATTTGAGTCCTAAAAAGGGGGGAAAAAATAGCTGGTTAGCAGTTTATAATAAATGATAAACCAACAGTTCATATCCATGAGATCCAACAACTAAGCCCAAGTTAATCACATCATGTATCTCAGGTCTGTTCTTCTCTTTCCCTCAAAACATTGACAGAAACAAATTATTCTTTTTTTGTTTTTTGTTTTTTTGCGGTACTGGGGATTGAACCTCCGAGCTATACCCCCAGCCCTATTTTTTATTCTTTATTTTGAAACTGGGTCTCTCTAAGTTGTGGAGTGCCTCACTAGGTAGCTGAGGCTGGCTGTGAACCTGGATCCTCCGGTCTCAGCCTCCCAAATGCTGGGATTACAAGCGTGTGCCACCACGGCCGGCTAGAAATAAATTATTCTTTTTTTTTTTTTTTTTTTTTTGCGGTACTGGGAGTTGAACTCAGGGGCATTCTACCTCCGAGCTATACCCCCAGCCCTATTTTTTATTCTTTATTTTGAAACTGAGTCTCACTAAGTTGCAGAGTGCCTCACTAGGTAGCTGAGGCTGGCCGCGAACCCGGATCCTCCAGTCTCAGCCTCCCGAATGCTGGGATTACAAGCGTGCGCCACCACGCCCGGCAAAATAAATTATTCTGAGACAAAACAATTTCAATTAATTGAAGCACATATTAAGAGCTTAAGTACTAAAACAGCTCATTTTAACTCTCAAAAGAATAGAAAACTGGTGCTAGGGGGAAAAAAAAAACCCTGGGTAATTTTCTAGTTCAAAAATGTCCCTCTTTTCTATATAGAATCATAGGAAAGGAAAATGAAGCTGAGTGAGATGAAGTGACTTGCCTACGGGCTTGGTTTTTGTTTTTGTGGTAGTGGGGCTTGAACCCAGAGCATCCTACCTCTGAGCTATACCCCCAGACCTATATTTTATTCTTTATTGTGAAAAAGGGCCTCAGTAAGTAGCTGAGGCTGGCCATGAACCTGCACTCCTCCTGTCTCAGCCTCCCAAGTACTGGGATTACAGGTATGTGCCACCACGCCCGGCTTGCCCAGTTTTAGATTAGGTGCAGAGCCAACAGAATCGAGATCTCCTAACTCCCACCACAGCAGTTTGCAGTATAGAATCACACCCAAGTCGTTACGAAGACTTCTTTCTAGAAATATTCCCCTTCATAAAAATGAAGGATTATTTCAGAGTGTAGTTCAAGTTTCAGAAATGCCCGTGTACTAAGACCTAAGGTAATTCTGTCCTAATCTTCCTTTCCTGCTTTATACCTAAAAGCAAGAAACTCTAATAGGACAGTGAATAACATTGAGGGGTGGGGATTTGTCGTTTCCCTTATCTGACTTATCAATTTGTTAGGAAGAAAAAAGCCAAACCAAGAACACTCTCCCTCACTGCCTCTTCCAACTGCAAATCTCAACACCAAAGTCACCTGTCCAGAGAAGGGCACTTCCAACCACCATTCCTGTCTCTACCTTTCTGGCCAGTTAACACACTAGAGGGAGGCAAAACCCAAATTTCACTGGGATGGGGGCACAGATTGTTTGGACTGCCAAATCAACTAGTAGAAGCGTGCAGCTGTCTCTGAAACATGTTACCTTGGCTGGCATCAAGCACTCAGCCTCTGCCGGCTCTGACCCGAAGTAATCACAGGCTCGGAAATCTCAAAGGTCTTGACAATCTCCTGGCAGGGAACAGAGAACGTCTGGGCAGTGGGTTCACATCAAAGAAGTCAGAGGCAACGTAGGGCAACATGTAGAGCCTTACCTCCCAGTCACGATAACTCAAAGCTATAATTCCTTGATTCCTAATTTGAGTGCTTTGGTCAATTCCCTCACTTTCTTCACTAACAGGTTCTGTTTGGAAGACAAAGTTTTCAAAGGTTATCAAATCAGAATATGTAATCTGAACAGTAACTGATGAGTAATAGGAATGACACCTGTACTGAGAAGGCACTTAAACTATACGTTTATTAGAATTTTATGCATTATTAACTTGCTGCAGTAGTGTTAAAGAAGCAAGTAATCCCATTTGTTTCCATTTAAAAAAATTTTTTTCTTTTCTCTTTTTTTTTTTCTGGTATTGGGAATTGAACCCAGAGATATTCTTCCTCCGAGCTACACCCCCAGACTGATTTAATTTCTTATTTGGAAAGAGGGTCTCACTAGGTTGCTGAGAGCCTCACTAAATTATTGAGGCTGCCCTCAAACCTGGGATCCTCCTCTCATCCTCCTAAGTACTGGGATTACAAGTGTGTACCACCATGCCTGGCCTAAAAACAAACACTTCAAATATTAGGAAATCCTGCATATCTATGTACTATCCAAAGAGTCAGGCACACTGGGCGTGGTGGCGCACACTTGTAATCCCAGTACTTGGGAGGCTGAGACAGGAGAATTGCAGATTCACAGCCAGCCTCAGCTACTTAGTGAGGCCCTCCACAACTTAGTGAGACTCTGTTTCAAAATAAAGAATAAAAAATAGGGCTAGGGGTATAGCTCAGAGGTAGAATGCCCCTGGGTTCAATCCCCAGTACCGCAAAAAAAAAAAAAAGCTAAGCCTTACTAAGTATAATATGTAAATGAGAACATTTAAAGTAACAAGCACAACCAAAAGAACTTCATTCTTTATATAGGAGGTCTTAGAAGGGCCTGAGTAATGAAGAATGTGAAGTTATTTAAGTAAAAAAGAGCGCTAGAACCTCAGGGATAGAAGAAAAGGGGCATCCACAGAAAAGTAGATAGAAAGAAGGAAAAATGACTGCAATTGCAAGCTTTCTAAATTAAAATTTAAGGAAATGATATCATTTTTGGTTCGTCTTTACAGAAAATGTTGAATCAGTGATATAGATGAATCTGTCAAAGTTTTAAGCCAATGGTCATGTTTTCAGTATTTTCAGTTATCTGGGCAATGTACAATATTATAAAAATAAGCTATGTACAATGGAAATTCATTTACATTTACTAAAATACATTTCATAAACTCTGATATCAAGTATATTTTCTCTAACACCAATTTTTCCAAATGTAATCATTTACCTATTATTGGTAGTCGGTCTTGGTCAAGTCTTATTCTTGCAAAACCATCCTAAAACAAAAATATGATTTTAGGGGGAAAAAAAACAAAATTTAGACTCATTTATAAACAGTGGGTGAAAAAATTATTCAATTAGAAAATATATCTCAGATAATCAAAATGTACCTTGACAATAATGAAAAAGACTTCTCTAAAATCTTCCTTTATAATAGGATACTACTCACTTTTTTTTTGGTTCTGGGAATTGAACCAAGGAGCATCTACTTCCAAGATACATCTCAAGCCCTTTCTTTGCTTTGTAACAGGGTCTTGCCAAGTTGCTGAGGATCTCTCTATATTGCTAAGGCTAGCCTCGGATCTGGAATCCTCCTGCCTCAGCCTCCCAAGTACACGGATTACAGGCGTCCACCACCCCACCCAGCTCATCACTCAGGTTTCTTTTCTTTTCTTTTTTTTTTTTTCTTTTTTTTGCGGTACTGGGGATTGAACCCAGGGGTATTCTACCTCCGAGCTATACCCCCAGCCCTATTTTTTATTCTTTATTTTGAAACCGAGTCTCACTAAGTTGTGGAGTGCCTCACTAGGTAGCTGAGGCTGGCCTCGAACCCGGATCCTCTGGTCTCAGCCTCCCGAATGCTGGGATTACAAGCGTGCGCCACCACGCCCGGCTTCATTCAGGTTTCTAATCAGCCTTTATCCTGAGAATCTCTTAAGAAAACTCTGTCCAATCTCTTGAACTGAATTATGCATACATTATTATGCATATTCCACATTTCATTATGCATAATCCTATCACTGGAGCACTTGGCAAAATATGCTGTTATTTCTGAGAAAATACTTTGGTCAATACACAGCTTTTATCTGAGGTTAAAATTAAATTAATCTTACACGTGTAGGATACAACCTCTGTAAGACTAAAGACTAAAGCAAACCTATAATACATTCAGTATTTTTAGAACCTATTTTGAAGATTTTCAAACTTAACTACAAACTACTGTAAAGACCTTGTATATCCTTCCCTCACATTTACCAGCTGAAGTTTGGCCACGTTTGCTTTCACATCGTCTCTCTCTATAGTTTATGCATGAATGATGTGAGAATGCTACACAGCTTGCTCCTTTTCCCTAATTCTTCAGTGTGTACTTCTTGAGAACAAGTTTATTCTCGTATATAACATAACTAACCCAGCAAATTTACCTCCTTTATCTAATCTACAGTTAGGCCCACATCCAAACTTGCACAATTCTTTCTCTAAACCCAAGTTGAATATCCCTTGTCCAAAGTGCTTAGGACCAGAAATGTTTCAGATTTAAGCCGTTTTCAGATTTGGAGTATCGGCATATACACAATTAGATACCGTGGGCGTGGGGCCCAAGCCTCAACTTGAACTTCACTGTGTTTCACACACACCTTACGTCATGCATAGCCTGAAGGTCATCCTAGACAATGTTTTTAGTGTGCCTGCTTTTTAACTGCAGCCCTACACATGAGGGCAGTTGTGGAATTTTCTACTTGAGTCATGTCAGTACTCAAAAAGCTTCAGATTTTGGAGCATTTCAGATTTTGAATTTCCAGATTAAGGACATCCAACTTTGTAATTTCTAAAATGTAAAAGGAAACACACTGATTTTTAGCTAGCTTCTTCTACCTGATATGCCAGTTCATGTTTTGCTACGGGGAATATCTTTCCCTGTTCCCATCTATAGTTTTTATTATGCATCCTTTTAAAGGTATAATAAAAAAAACAGAGAAATCTTACATCTTACCCGAATAATGAAAGAAACATGAAAGATGTTTTCCACTGTCCGGGGGAAGGAATGTGGGTCTACCACAAAGTCAAAAAAGGACATTGGAGTATCAGCTGTAGGAGAAAGAGAAAAAAATTCTTCAAAATAGGAAAAATGATTTTTTGCTTATCAGTAAGACCTACACTCTATTGTTAGCCAGAGACAAAGAATGGAATGAACACTCCCCCACCCTGCCGCGGATGTATAAGACAGAGCAACTCTTCTCAAGGTCAGAGCAGTGGTCTATTAACACGTGACACGGAGTTGGCAGCCCTACTCTAAAAAGCCACCACACAGAAATATGAGCACAAAGTGACATAAAAGATTTCTCACTGCATCAGTTTATACAGTAGTAAAATGCAAGAAGGCACTTATCCTATTAAGTGTCTTTATGATTGAGCCATACAGTGGGAATCACTGAAAAGAATAAGGGAGATCTGTATGCACGGATATGGAACAAAGTCCACGTGAGAGCATCACATTGCAGAAGAATGTGTCTATCATGATTAGCTTTGTAAAAAGAACAAACAAAAAACAACTACATGCATGTTGATATGACTGACAGAAACAAAAAATAATGTGAAAACAGACACTTTGTTTTACAAGTGGCTACCCCTGTAGAGTGAGAAAAGGTAGTATAGCTACTGGATTTTTCGCTTCTTTTACTTTTGTGGCACATTTTGTTTTGTAATAGGAAAAAAAAAAACCCTATCTTTTAAAGATAAAAATGAACGGTTACCTCACCAATGTCCTTCACATAGGTTTTCTAGAGGGGAGAAGTCTCATTAAATACATGACAAGAAAGAATCAAAATGATTTGGATATATGTACAAGTGAAAATGCGTGTGTGTGTGTGTTACTGGGGACTGAACCCAGGGCATTCTACCTCTGAGCTATACTTCCAGCCTGACTTTATTTTTTATTTATTTTTTGATGGTGCTGCGGATTGAACTCAAGGGCATTCTACCTCTCAGCTACACCCCCCAGCCTTATTTTTTTATTCTTTATTTGGAAACAGGGTCTCACTAAGTTGTGGAGGGCCTCATTAAGTAGCTGAGGCTGGCTGTGAACCTGCGATCCTTCTATCTCAGCCTCCCAAGTACTGGAATTACAAGCGTGTGCCATCACGGCCCACTCACATTTTTTTTTTGCATTACTGAGGATTGAACCCAGGGACATTCTACCTCTGACCTACACCCCAAGTCCTATTTTTGATTCTGTATTTGGAAACAGGGTCTCACTAAGTTGCGGAGGGCCTCACAAAGTAGCTAAGACTGGCCGCAAACCCGGATCCTCCTGTCTCAGCCTCCCAAGTACTGGGATTACAAAGGTGCGCCACCACGCCGGGCTCACCTTTATTTTTTATTTTGTAAAGTCTCACTAAGTTACCACACTCTGGCCTCAAACCTGCAATCCTCTAGTCTCGGCCTTCCAATACTGGGATTACTGGTGTGCGCCACCACGCCTAGCTGAAACAATGCCTTTTAAATAAAAATAACCTCATTGAAAGTGACACATCTGATAAATACAAATTGTTCCATTTTTAATTTGGTATCATACTTACGATCTTCTCGAAAATATGTTTGCAACAATCCCAAGATTCTTTCTACTTCTTTTTCTGTTGCTTCTTGATGAGATTCTTCCATTCTTTTCAACTAGAAAAAAAAAAATCATTATCAAGCTGACCGACCTCTTCATTTGCCAGTTAACAAACTTTTCTTCTCTCTTGCATATATCCAAACTCTTCAAATGTCTTTTTTTGGGGGGATTGCTGGCAGTTTTTATTCCTGTCTTAAAATTTACAGTTAACTTTTTTTTTTCTAATTTCAATAACTTTTTTGTGCGTATGTGATACTAGGGATGGAACCAGGGGGTGTTCTACCCCTGACCTACACTCCCAGCCCTATTTTATTTTTCAGTTTGAAACAGGACCTAAGTTACCACATGTTAATCTCAAATCTACAATCCTGTCTCAGCTTCCCAAGTACTGGGATTACAGTCCTGTGCCACCACACCTAGCTTCAGTAACATTTTTATGTTAATTTCTTAGTAGAAAAGTAACATTACCAAATCAACCATTTCAGGATGAACATAAAATAGCAAATACAAAAAAGGCAGTCTAGAAAAGTAGTTCTCAAGTGGAGGTGATTTTATCCCCCAAATATTTTTGGTTAACACAATGGGAACGGGCGGTGCTACTGGCCATCTAGTAGGGAAAGACTAGGGATACTGCTAAACATCTTGTAATACCCAAGCCAGTTCCTTGAAAGGAATTATCCAGCCCTAAATGTTGATTGCCCTGAGGGTGAAGAAACCCTAGTTTGGAAGAACTGATCAAAAATACAGAAATGAATTAAAATGAAGACAAGTGATCAATCCTATAAAATTAAAGACTGAAATAAAATTATTTAAATGACAGACCATGACTCTAGACCCTAAAGCTTAGAAAAGATGGCCAATCGCAGGTACATTGTATTAAAGGCTACTTTAACATTAGGTGGTTTTAAAAGCATTTGAAAAAAACAAACCTGAGCAGGCATTGCCCTCTGCTCTTCGATTATTCGTTGTTTTCTTGGACGATCAACTCGTGGCTTTGGCACAGGGGCCTCTCCTTGTATTGAACCCAACCTAATGAAAAATATGCTTTCATGTCTTTTTCTGTTTGTTTCTTAAACAAACAAATGTCACTAACTAAACAATTGGCATGGTATAGTCAAATTCAGACCAGGCATCAAACCAAGACTCTCGCTAAGGTTCCTGACATCCTTTCTCTCCCTCTGTATTTCTAAAAGAACTCCTAGTAGCTTTGCTCAACCACAAACCTCCTCAAACACCCTCATGTGCTCTGAGTGGCAGGCAAGAGAATATCTGTGAAGTCTTCCCAGCTAGCCTGTTGTCCGCTTTACAAAGCCTCTAAGACCAGGAGACGGATGCACAGGTGGGCAGAGGAGCAGGACCACCCCAGTGGGTTCAGAGCCCTTGCTCTAGCAGTGCCAGGGCAGAGGCTCAAAGCCTGGGACCACGTAAGACACCTGTCAGGATAACAGGAGGCACAAAGGCTGTAGGGTCTCTGCCTTTGGGCTCTTTCCCTCCCACAAAAAAGCCCTAATGCAGTAATAGATGTATGATGTAGAGATCAAGGCCCCAAGACTGTAAATCCACATGGTCACTCCGCTCAGAGATGAAAGTATATGATATAGAGGGACAGGTATTTATACTCGCACACAGGTCTGCTTCAGCATACTGTGGAACATTCTACAGTGCTGCAGTAGAATGTTACTCCAGTGCTACACGGACATATGGGCAGATTTCTACCCAATCTCCAGAGTCACCCGGCTGGAAAATCTCATCACACACTGATAACCCCTCTGGAGAAGTTACTGGAAGCTTCCAAGTGAGGACCTGTGATACAAATAAACCTCACTTTGTGGACGAGATGGGGGAAAGGACTTCAGAGGCCAAGGGAAGAGCAAGCATGAGAGCGCAGAGTTGTGAGAACCGCACTGTGGCGGAAGCCGGTCTGGTGATGACTTATGCCGGAGCGGGGCACTCAATGGCAAAAGTCAGAGATTTGGAATGTACCCTGCAATAAAGAAGTCTGGTCTCTACTCTGCAATATACACAATGGTTGTGGGCACCTGAGTTGCCTGACTGCTTCTTACAAACCATGCCTGGGCCTGGACCACGAACCAACTACAACCCCAAACTGCAAAGCTTTCGAGACACTACCAATCTCAGATTTTAAAAGGCAGATTAGAAAAGACAAGTGCCCAGGAACTCTACCACACTTAAGAAAGAAAGGAAGCTACTCAGAAGGCTACTCTACAGAAATCGCCTACAGGGGAACAAAACCAACGTACTTGAGGGCTAGCTTACAAGTGAACCAGCACGGGCTATTCTGTTTCCCCATAGGTCTGAGCTGGGAACACAGAAGCCAATTTTATTTGATATAAACAAATTTTCTTACAATTAGAGTCATATCCAAAAAATGAACTGGGCAGTTTATGTGACAGTGACTCAAGTAGTCTTCAAATACAGGTCAGTGGTCATCCAATAGGAGAGTCTAATAAATGGCCCCTGGCATGTATGGGTAGACTCTCCAGATACTCTCAGGAGTAGCCTCCTCCTCCGTGACAAGGAGTGAAACCAGAACTATGCTACAGACCCAAAGTCCCAAGAGCTAGAAAGCAAGCAAGGCAGAGGAGAGCCTGGGGAGGGAGATTCTAGCCTTCCTGCTAAAGTAGATGGATTCTAGCCTTCCTGCTAAAGTAGGATGAGGGCTCCTTTAAAGTTCCATCTCCATCAACAATTTATGGACTCAGAAAGTGTCCAAACAATACCATTGTGATTGCGACCTGTACAATATCAAATAATCTTTGTCCCTACAATAAAAAACAACTTAAGGTTTACAAATGGCTGATCTGTCATATTTTTAAAGTAATCTTACAGGAAGTGGAATGTATGGGTTTTATTAAAGGTGTTTTCTGCTGTTTTGCCTAATATTTTCCAGGAGTCATAGACTATGAATTCAAAATCAGAACTATCTTCATCACGGATGAGTTCTTCAGCTTCTAGCGGATTTACACCCATATGTGTCAGCTACAAAAATGAAGGAAAACAAAAAACCCCAGTTAAGCCACAAGAAATCATTCGCCGTATCTAAAAATCTGTATCACTAAACCTTTAAGAGGCCGCCTATCTTCAGCATCTTAACATGTTGACTCAATTTCTTATTGTACAGATAATTGTATATATAAATTCCTACTCAAAGGTGCCTTCATTTTGGCAGAAAATATTCCTCAACGCACACAGAACCTTTGGGTAAGAAAGTGAGATGATTTAGACCAGTGGTAGTCAACCAGGATGATTTTGCCCCGGGGGTCTTTTGGCTCTTCCAAAACATCTTTGGTTGCCACAACTGCATCTGCTGGGTAGAGGCCAGAGAAGCTGCCTAACATCCTACCGTGCACAGTTCAAGCCCCAAGACGGAGACTTATCCAGCCCAAATGTCAATAGAGCTGAAGCTGAGAAAGCCTGCTGTAGCCCAGGGGCAGGCTGAGGGGCTCAAGAATGCCAAAAGAACTAAGTAAGCTCCTCGAGATTTTTGTTCAACAGTAGTTCAGTTACTAGTAAAGGCATATTCGCATAAACACATAAAATCACATCCTAAGTCAAAAACTCCAAGACAGGGAGATGTAGCTGGCGTCTAGATTTTAATTTTTAGCCAACTTCCTGGAGGATCTCCACTCAGCTTGCATCTCAATGCAGCGGTGAGAGAACAGCTCAGCTTCCTGGGAAGAGCTGGCGGAAGTCAACCAGTTCTCTCATCTCCGTCTGTCTTACAGGAAACGCATTATATGGACTGTGCTTTTATGAAACAACACTTTTATCACACTATACTATAAAATGCCTGGAAGTCATTAAATTAAAATAGTAATATCATACATAAACAATAATCACAAAGCCCTCAAGGAGCTTAACCTTATTTTTATTTATTTATTTATTTATTTGCGGTACTAGGGATTGAACTAAGGGGTGGTCTACCTCTGAGCTATACCCCCAGCCCTATTTTTTATTCTTTATTTTGAAACCGAGTCTCACTAAGTTGCGGAGTGCCTCACTAGGTAGCTGAGGCTGGCCGCGAACCTGGATCCTCCAGTCTCAGCCTGGGAATGCTGGCATTACAAGCGTGCGCCACCACGCCCAGCTGAGCTTAACCTTATTAAAGGCAACCCAATTGAAGAAAAGGAAAGCCACCGGGCCCGACCAGAGTGGCGAGGTCGGCTCTCCTCCATTCACTTGCTGCCCGGTCCTACCACCAAGCCTTGGAGGAAGACGGTTCAACTTTTGTCTTTTCCTCACAGAGTTTATGTTTGATGCTGTACTTGGGAAAACCTTTGCCCGGCCATAATCTAGACAATGATTAATTTAAGGTTTTATATTTATTAAGATTTCTGGAATTTATTTTGACAAGCTATTTAAAGTACAGAGCTTAACTGGACATATCAAAACACCCAGTATATGGTCACTTTTTGTGAAGTATAATGCATTTAGGGAAAAAAAAGTATTAAAAAAAGAAAAATTTAAAGTTTTAACACAATAAACTAGCAATAATTGTCTGTGCCTTTATCTGCTCAGTTCTCAAAATACTACATCATTTTAATAACCATTTAATATAAATGCCAGTCAGAAATTCAATATTCATGCCAATATGCGTCTCTCTGTGCTAGGACAGAGGCTGACTCAAAGTAGAATAAAACAAGACAACAGTGTAAGTTACCGGATCAATCTCAATGCACTTTTTTTGGTAAGTCCATCAACAAAAATTTTAAAATTTTAGGTAACAATTATTTGAAATTGTTACAAGGCAAAGAAAGATGAAAAATAAAAATAAATAAATAAAACCAAAAAAAGCAAAACTGCAATCATACTTGTATGATTCCAAAATATTTTCAAAGACTGACCAAAATATGCCTCCTCAGCAGACCTAACTCATCTCCAGCTTCACTCTGCCCCTGCAGTGTGGGCTTTAATCCAGCCCAGGACAAAGGTCCCAGGTGATGGAGAATGATCTAGAACATGTATGAAGTGAGTGAGGAAATGGCCAGTTATAAATAACCAAAGCACCCAGCCTGAAAACACCAAGAGATTTTCAAACTGCTCTAACTCCCACCCTAAATTCCACTACATAGCTCAATTTTATGTTTAACTTGAACAGATCTCTTTAGATATGAAACCGAAAAAAAGGAAGTGAAAACCATTTGTGTAATAATACCAGCAAAGTATATAATTATACAATATGACCAAAAAAAACATATTTTTTGTTAAAATTCTATATAGCTTGGAACTTACTAGAGTTTCAACATATCTTAACATATCAAATGAGTTCAGATCAGAACGTAGCTGCTTTGCTTTCTCTTTGCCCAAATCTGAAGCCAGAACAAGAAACTGGGCGTCTAGGACTGCTTCTCTTGCTCGGGACACTATTAAAAAAAAGAAAGAAAATAAGCACATTAAAATACACATCATCCACAGATATATCCCCTAAATTTCCAACTACTTAACTAGGATTTCCCACTAAGCAAAAAAAAAGGCTAAACTCAATAGGCTGAAGACATCCATCTTCTAAAACTGGCTCCTCTGCCCACCTCCATCTCAACTGACCAGCATTCCTAAAAACCAGCTTTCTCTAGTTTTCATACTCCACGTAACCGAACCACAATTTCCTAATATTCCCCAGCTGAGCAAAAACCTCTATCATGCCCAACACTTTTCCCTTTGACTTAAATAGACCCTTCTAATCACTAGTCTCACCTGTGCAGATATAAGTCAAGTCCAATGTCCACCATGTGCAGGGGAGAGAGGGAAAAGTTTGGGGAGATGAAGGGTTCAACTGCAGGGCAGAGGGGGGCTGGACTTAACAGACCCTGTGGTAACAGGGAGCATGGAAAGGGATTTGGGAACACCTTCAAAGGAGAACTCTAGAGGGAGCCCAGAAGAGGTAAACTTGGTCAAGTTCAAATACAGCAATCCTTACAAAAGCAGCAAAGGCTTGGCTGGAGAACTTACTGACCCCAGGTTTTGTTCTTATTCATAATTTCTCTTCTCACAAGAAAAGTATTTAATCATTTCCAGAGTTACTGCGGAAGTGACCGGGAGTAAGGGAGCAAAGCGGATGCTGGTTACTGGGCAGACGCCTTCCTGGACTCTATTCCAGGTCTCCCTCCCCCATCAGCCCCACGGACACTGCAAGAAAAGCACAAATATCATGTCCCAGGCGACGGCCAGGTCTCTAAAGGTTAAAAACAGATATTAGCCGGGCGTGGTGGTGCACGCTTATAATCCCAGCATTTGGGAGGCTGAGACGGGAGGATCCGGGTTCCTGGCCAGCCTCAGCTACCTAGTGAGGCACTCGGAAACTTAGCGAGACCCGATTTCAAAATAAAGAATACAAAATAGGGCTGGGGGTATAGCTCGGAGGTAGAATGCCCCTGAGTTCAATCCCCAGTACCGGAAAAAAAAAAAAAAAAAGAAAAAAAACAGAGATATTATATCCATGAGTGTATAGAATCTAGAAAACTCTTTCTAGAGTAACGCCTAGGGCCAAGTTCAGTAAATAACGCTACCTTAAATTTCTGCTTTAAACATTAGAAATAGCTGAGGGGGAAATGATTGGAGTAAAATGAATAAAGAGCTAATAAGATGCACAGTAAATATCAAGAGAGTATGTAAGTCAGGACTAACAGTGAGGAGACTAGGGGTCCAGACTGGCGAGGGAAGAAAAAAACCAGAGAGTAGAGGAAGGACTTATCCAGGTGCAAGAGGAATGCTTGCTCCCTAAAGGGTCTGACAAGATTGAGCAAATGTGTGGACCAAGAAGGGGAGCGGTAAGGAGACCATGGTCGGGGCAAAGAAGACACAAATTGGAGAGCACAGAGACAGGAAGTGTTAAAGGGCGACAACACAGAAACCACTTGCCATACCAGTCCTCAAAGAAGATGAGGCTCTGTGGTGTCAGGGCATGGCCACTTCTGTTGACTTTTTTTTTTTTTTTTTTACCACTCCGTTTGTCTGCTGCATTCTCCCTTTCTGTCCCCACAGAACAGAAGGGGCCTGCAGGGGACAGTGGTCGGGGTAGTTAGTGTCCTAGAGCTCTGAGCCAGCACCTGTGTCAGGACTACCCTCACCTGTCCACTACCATTGAACACAGACCACTGCTACGGTGACCACTTTTGTTGCTTTTAATTCACACTAAGATTATGTTTTAAGATTCCCACGGACCACAGCTCAGGCTGAGCACCACACACACACACACACTGGAGACTGACGAAAGGGCCTGTACACACGGCCAGCCCCACTGGGTTACAGGAGGACCAACAGCTGAGGGAGGGGAGACTGGGAGAGAAGCAAGAAAATGCTAAAGGCCAGCTCAGTTCTTTAATTCATCCATTCAACAAAGGGGCTTCGAACCTGTAAAGCTCTCAGATTCGAATAAACAAGAGGATCATGTGGGGAGGGGGTCTTGTTGACACAGATTGCGGGACCTACCCCAGAACCCATGTGGAGCTTAGTACATGCTCAGCAAGTTAAGTGCACGATGAAAGCAGTGTTGCTGCCATAATGAAAAAAGGTTCCAAACCATTTAGTAAAGCACTGTTATGAAAGCGAAACTGTGTGATGTCAATAACTCGGCTCTTACATAAAAATTAAATAAGACTCGACGTATATAAAAATAATGAATTACCTCCATTAAACAGAGTGTTGGCCTCTTCAAGGACCTCTGTTAATTTGTCGCTAGCATTGAGTATATCCTCCCGGTTTTCTATTTAAAAAAACAAAACACAAACACAAACTTAAGGAAATATGCTCATCAATCGCCAATCAGCAGTTGACAGAATGTTATCACCTGCAGTTAGTGAGGCCAAGCCCCGCCGGGCTCTCTGGGTAATTACTTCAAACCTCTTTATCTTTTTGACCACAATGGCACGGAAGGAGAAAGGAACTTTTAGGGAAACCCCGGCTCCCTGTAACCTTAGCCCACAGGGCTCCGCTCCTCTGCAGCCTCTGAGGGGGCTCCGTTACAAAGCAGTTCTCAAAACTTTGCAAGCAACAGGGTCCCCCGGAGGGCCCCGCCGGAGGCGCGCAGGCCCATGGAGAGGTGGGGACGCGGGGGTCGGGGCGGGGAGGGAGGGCGTGCACTTGGCCAGAAGAAGGGCGCCCGGCTGGCCTCGGGCTCCTGCCGCCGGCCAAGGTCGCGCGGCTGCGGCCACCAGCCCGGCACCCGGAGCGCGGCGCGGCCTGCGCCCGCACCTGCCGCCCCTCCCCGCCCGCGGGCGCAGCGGCCCCAACCGCGGCCCCCTTACGTTGGACCGAGTTGATGAGCGCCCGGTACTGGTGGCGGATCTGGCGGCACAGGCCGTGGTCGGTCTCCGCCTCCAGGGTGGCCGGGTCCACCATCTCGTCCCCGGAGTCCGACGGCTCTGCCTCCTCCAGGCTCGGGCGCTCCGGGGCCTCCCTGCGCTCCGGCGCGGCGCCGCGGCGGGCCAGCGGGGACCGCGAGCGGGAGCGGGAGCGGGGCCGGTCCCGGTGCGGGTCGCGGCCCCGGCCCCGGCCCTCGGGCCGCCGGCCGCTGCTGTCCCCGGACATCGCGCCAATTCGCCGTGCAACTTCGGAACGGCGGAAGTTCGCGCCAGAAACTGAAACCCCTGCTGGGCGCGAGCGCCGGCTCCCGGCGGATCGCGGCTCCCGGGCCGGCGCGCGGGCGCACAGCGACGCCAGTGGCCGGAGGCCGGCGACGGCCGAGCGCGCCCGGCACGCGCCCCAGGGCCCGGCCCGCTCCCTGCGTCCCCCGAACCCTCAGTCCGCGCCGGGAGGCCGAGAGGATCTCGACTTTCTGGACTCGGTGCCCACCCCCTTAGACCTGGCATCTTCCCACGGTCCCTTTAGCTCCCAGGGTGCAGCCACAGCCGGGAAACCGTGTGGCCAGGCGGCACGCGTTGGCTGAGGGAGTCCCTGCCGTGGAGTAAGATGAGCGCTGGACCGGGGGGACCCAAGTGTTTTGTGCCTACCTTCCCCACGGGTTAAGCCGCTGCTAATGGTAGTTACTTGCAGCTCAGTGTCCTATGATAGGAACCAAAACTTAGCATTTGGAGGTAGAATGCCCCTGGGTTCAATCCCCAGTAACAATTTAAAAATAAATAAAAAGGCTGGAGCGGAGCTAAATAAAACAGCTAATACAGTGGTGCTCCCTTGTCCAAGGGGGATACATTCCAAGACCCTCCGTGGATGCTTAAACTTAAAGGTTCAGCACCTCTTAGGTTTTCTGGTACGATATTGAAATAGAGATGTCTCTTCTTATATAGGGCTCTTGTCCAGCGGATTTTGACGAATAAAGTCCAAAGACTAGTGAAAGGTTTAGAAATATAAAAGTTTATTTTTAAGTCAAGGAAAGATAGAAGACAAAAGCAGCTTCCCCCCCCCACACACACACACACAAGTAACCACCTAAGGTCTTGGGAGATGGGCTTTTATTTTTTTTTTATTTTATTTTTTATTTTTTATTTTTTTTTGCGGTACTGGGGATTGAACTCAGGGGCATTCTACCTCCGAGCTATACCCCCAGCCCTATTTTTTATTCTTTATTTTGAAACCGAGTCTCACTAAGTTGCGGAGGGCCTCACTAGGTAGCTGAGGCTGGCTTTTAAACCTTACTGAGATTCCCCATCGGCTCTTCTACAGTTGGTCAGAATTGGGTTTGGAGGAACCAGTGTCTTTTGCAGAATTTTTTTTTTTTTTTTTGGCGGTACTGGGGATTGAACTCAGGGGCATTCTACCTCCGAGCTATACCCCCAGCCCCATTTTTTATTCTTTATTTTGAAACCGAGTCTCACTAAGTTGCGGAGTGCCTCACTAGGTAGCTGAGGCTGGCCGCGAACCCGGATCCTCCGGTCTCAGCCTCCCGAATGCTGGGATTACAAG
>PVLC010024008.1:0-25100 GCA_004027655.1 Graphiurus murinus
GTACTGGGGATTGAACTCAGGGGCATTCTACCTCCGAGCTACACCCCCAGCCCCTTTTTATTCTTTATTTTGAAACAGAGTCTCACTAAGTTGCGGAGTGCCTCACTAGGTAGCTGAGGCTGGCCGCGAACCTGGATCCTCCGGTCTCAGCCTCCCGAATGCTGGGATTACAAGCGTGCGCCACCACGCCCGGCTGAATTTTATTTTTTAAATGGGTGAATTTATGGCACGTGAATTATATCCTAATACATTTGGGGGGGGGTGCCCCAAGCCTTATTTTATTTTTATCTTTAAACAGGGCCTCATTAAATTACTAAGAGGCTCCTGAGTTACTAAGGCTGGCCTTGAACATACAATCCTCCTGTCTCAGCCTTCCAAGTACTGGAATTGCAGGCATATTCCACTATTCCTGACCCACTAAATTTCTCATAAAATAATATCTAAGAAGTTACAGTGTTGTACAGTTGTAATCTCAGTGACTCAGGGGGCTGAATCAGGAGATCACAATTTCCAGGCCAGTCTAGAAATTATGATCATTGCAACATAGCCAGATGTTGTCTAAAAATTAAAAAAAAAAAAAATGAAACAGGCTAGGGATGTAGTTCAATGGTAGAGTCTTGTGGAGTTCAATTTTCAGTAATGTTATACATACCTACATAGATACAAACATACATATATACATACATATTATATATAACACATAATACATACATACATACATACATACATACTTTCTAAGGGGAAAAAAACCCTCTAAAAGTATTCCTTTGGGTACATAAGCTGCAATATCTACTTGTCTTTTGTAAGTTGCTCCTCTTCTATTCCTGTGTCTAGTCATTCCTATTGATCTCTGATCTTATGAAGCTCCTTAAAATAGCCCACTGTTACTGGGGACCACAGAGACAATGCAAAAGACTTTCACTTCTATTCCTGAGAATATTTTGATTCCAGAGCAGGATGGCTATTCATAGAGCGGCAATATAATGGCCCTTTTCCATATATGATTCACATATTATCACCTGATGTCAAAAGCATACCTAATTAAAACCTAAATTTTACAATATTTAATGGATGCAATATCAGCTTTTTCTTTTACCTGTCTAGCCATGGGTTCTCCCCTAGTGACAGGCCCTTGAGCACTACAAGGTGCCATGCAATTTTCTCTACATAGCTCTTGCTCTGCAACCTGCCCCTAATCAAAGCATACATTGCAGTTGCAAAATTAAGACCTCGTTCAAACTAATGGATGTAAAAATATCCTGGGTCATGGCCACTGCACTGTACTGTTCTAATTTTGTGAGGTATGGAAGCCCATTCCAGGGGCTGGCTGTGATACATGCAGGGCATAGCTGTAAATAACACCAACAGTTTTGAGTTATTCCACTAATTATTATTTATTATTATTGTGTATTCAAATTATAGCCTCTTGTGCTAAAACATCTCAAAATAGGTCAGATAAAAGATGACACCAGGGTAATAAGGAAAAAATATATATTGGTACTGGGGATTGAACACAGGGCTGTTATACCTTGGACTAAACATTCAGCGCTATTTTATTTTTTTATTTTGAAACAAGGTCTCACTAAGTTGCTGACAGTCTCACTAAATTGTTGAGATTGACCTTGGACCTGTGATCCTCCTGCCTCGGCCTCCCAACTATTGTGATTACAGGTGTACACCTCCATGCTTGGCTGAGAAATCTTATTTTACAACAGGAAATTCAGTGCTATTGTCCATAAATGTGCAGATTTCTATAAAAGTGAGATATAAGAGAATCACAAGAACAAAGAAATTATAACAAGAATGATAGAAGTGGAAGGGTATTTAAGAGATACTTGAGTCCAGTGTTTCTCAATTGTGAAACTGGCATTTTGGAATGTAAAAGTTACTGTTGTACAGGATGGCCCTGTACCTTACAGGATATTCAGCAGAATCCCTGGATCACTTCATTAAGTGGTGATAGCTCCCTTCTCCAGTTGTGACAATCAAAAATGACAAGCAGACTTTGCTAAATGTCTACTTGGAGAAGGCAACTAAAAGTACCCCCTCCACAAACTGAGAGCCACTATTTTAACTGAATCCCTTGATATTTAAAAGGGAATTTAAGATTGATGATTTTAAATGACTTGCTCTTGGTGACATGGAATTTATGACAGAATGTAATTAAAACATTGTGACTTTTTATTCAGTGTTCCTCCTGCTATAAACCTCAATAAAACAGAAATATATGCTGGATCTTTAGATTAGTTCTTAAAATTTACTATTTCTATCATTTAGCAAGAATATATGTATAGCTAAATATTTATCAAATGTCTATATATCATCCTCCTTTTTTAGACTTTGATATAACTCAGAAGCAAGCTAGAAAACTATATGCTATAAACAATAGAAAAAAACAGGATGTACATTCACAAACATATCAAAGTCAGTCATTAAGCCGAATATGAGAAGGAGGGAGGGGGAGGGAATGGGGTGGGAATTAAGGAAAGGTTAAATTAACGCTGTATGCATGTATGCCTCTACTAGCTTGTACCGCATTAAGATATATGGTTACAATACACCAATAAAAAAGGATGCATATATTTTTCTAAGTTAAACTCTGTAGCAACTATCTACAATGCTAACTAGACTTTGTGAAGATTTTAAGATTGAAGAGCACTAAGACTTACAAAAGATATATAGCTAAGTAACCTACAGAAAACCACGAGATTATAGCTGAATGGTGACTTTTAGAAGATATAATTCTATGGCATTTTCCCCCTCTCTACTTGCATATCGGGTCAAGTGAACAGATGAATTTATTCCATTTTCTGTTCTCATTACAGGTTTTGTCAGGAAAAGTGAGTTATCACAGAATTTTATTGTGTGATACATTTGGTGAATTATAGCAGTGAGCAGAAGATGGTTAACCTCTCTTATAATTGTATATCTTGAGTGACTATTTTGCCCTTTCCAAGTGCTTCTGAAATAAAAATTTACCTCTTAATCTCTACATAAATTTCAAGATGATAATGCTTATATGAAACTATTAGAAGGATAGAAAAGAGTATCTCCCTTATGGAGAAAATTTCCTATACAATAATATAACTTTAATCAAAAGTAATATCCCACCACATTTTGTTATCTAACCAATGTAAAAGGCATTTAAAAATTTCATAAAAGTAACATTTTATAAATACATGTTTTGGCTGCACAAAATATTTTTTCTGGTTTTCAGATATGAAAATACTTATGATATGTATTTTTGATGACTGATTTTCTACTTGACCTAGGACATTGTTGACTGGTGACTTTCCCAAATTTTTACTATAAAACTTATTACTGCAATAATCTAAATAATTTATACCTACTGCAGTAAGGGAGAATATCACTTTTATAGGCCCTCAGTATCTCAAAAGGGGAGGTCAGAAGAAAGTAATTGTAAGATTTGGGGCCTGGGTTGTATGATTTTTAAAGTAGATCTTACAAAGAGGGTAAATACTTGAGATTATTCAGAATTTATTATATACAAGCATTAGCATATAATGGACAAAAGAAAGTGAAGGTCTTAATGTCATTTTCATAAGCAAGCTCTTATCCTTCCTTTAAAGTTACTTGAGTTGAGTCCCACAGTCTTATCTTCTAGGAGCAAATATTTTCTAAAGTCAGTAGTTATTTTGCTCATTTAGAGTATTATTTATTTGTAGGCCTGATTCTACAGATAGGAAAATATACCCAGTTGCAGGATTGCATGGGAAAAAAACTTGGTTCTGTCTCAAAGGCCAATTTGGATTCAGAGTTGTATTAAGACTAAAAGAAAAAGCCGGGCGTGGTGGCACATGCTTGTAATCCCAGCATTCGGGAGGCTGAGACCGGAGGATCCAGGTTCGCAGCCAGCCTCAGCTACCTAGTGAGGCACTCTGCAACTTAGTGAGACTCGGTTTCAAAATAAAGAATAAAAAATAGGACTGGAGGTATAGCTCAGAGGTAGAATGCCCCTAAGTTCCATCCCCAGTACCGCAAAAAAACTGTTTTCTGGTGATCCAGACATTAAGGAGATCTGCAAAAATGCAAAACATGCACTTCTCTTATTAATTTTTAAAAATATTTTCTGCTTTTTATACTTTTATTGGTGCATTGCAATATACATCATAGCAAGATCTGAGGTCTGAGGTCCAAACTGATACAAGCACACCACTGTGCATTCCTTGGTGTATTTCCGTCTGCATCTCCCCTGCTCCCCCTCCCTCCCCACACGTTAGTGAGATGGGTAGTGATACATCATACATGGGCACAGCATCATTTGAACTATTTCCTTCCTTAAGTCTCCCTTTTCTTCTCCCCTTCTCCCTCCCCCAGCCCCTTTCCACTATTATATTGGCGACTCTCCTCATTTATCTGAAGGCCTTTGGTTTCCTATTTTCTGTCTAGTTTCCACATATGACAGAAAACATATGACTTTGACTTTCTGGGACTGGCTGATCTCACTTAGCATAATGTTCTCTAGATCCATGAATTTTTCTGCAAATGACATAATTTTGTTCTTCTTTATGGCTGAGTAAAGGTCTACTATGTATATGTATCACATTTTCCTTATCCATTCATCTGTTGAGGGACATCTATTTTTCATAAGAATATGTTATTTATGTTAATGTGTACTGGTTTTCTTATTTTTAAGTAATTTAATACACATCTTAAAAGAGAAGCAATAAGCCAGACTGTAGTAAATTCTGAACCATATAATTCAGGAATACAAAGCAGAGTAAGACATGGTCCTTTCCCTCAAAGAGTTCACAAATTAAATGTAAAGCTAGAGGAACTATTTAGAGAATAATTTGCAAAAATGTTATATAAAAATTGCTAATGTTATGATATAGTTAAATGACTAAGGATTGTAATAAGCTGCAAGTTATATAAAATGAGGGGGAAGTCAGAGAAGAAATTGGTTGTTTCATTTTTGTCTAGGTTAAGCTGAATTTACAATTTGCAAATAATTTTTGTATAGAATAAAATTAATCCTTTAATTAAAACAGTTTTTCTCTAAATAATGATTCCAACATATCTTTAAACACACAAGTAAGATATTTAAGAAGAAATCAATTGGGTTGTATTTTTTAGAAGCAAAAAGAACTGGAAAGCCCTAGTTAAATTATTGAGCATCAGACAGGTGCAGTGGCACACACCTATAATCTGAGTGCTAGGGAGTCTAAAACAGGAGGATTGTAAGTTTGTGGCCACCCTTAGCAATCTAGCAAAACCCTCAAAAACTTAGCGAGGTCCTTTTTGAAAATCAAATATAAATATAGCCAAGAATATAGTTTAGTAGTAGAATGCCTGTGGGTTCAGTCTTCTACAATACACACACACACACACACACACACACACACACACACACACATACACACATTGCTGAGCAACTGCAACTGCCCATTACCTTAATAGACTCAACAGGGCATACACATGTATATAAGAGAATCCTCTGGAATTCTGCTATTGAAGCAGAATTAAAATTATGATAATTGCTTAAAATCTGAGAAGAAGAACCAAAAACATAGGTAAGAAAATGGATCCTGTGATACTTGTAAACTATCCAAGAGCCTGTATCCTTATGGCAGGTTTAATTCTTTTAAGATGCAATGGTAAAACATTCATTAAAAAGTAACACAATTTTAAAGGAGGAAGGTTTTTATTGATTTATTCCAAATGATGGATTCCATTGCTATATTTAAGCAGACTGAGTTTGTGCAAGTGACTGAGATGGGATGAGAGCGTGACTTGCACATGGTCACAGTTACACGTAGCAAAGCAGTCTCATTTATAACAACCATCATCAACTCTTCATATATCACACATGGTTTAGCAGGGGGATATATTTTTTTATTATTATTACATCAATTCTGAAGGTGTAAGTAGCTCATATTCAGCATAAATGCAAGACAGGTATCACAAGTTTATTTTGAGTCTTCCAAAGTTTCCAAAGAAAGTCTCAAGAAGAATTGAGTTCACTCAATTTTATAGAGACATACAAAGAACAAACACTAAAGGCAGAGGTAACATTTTTGTAGAGGGAATGTGATCATAAGAAACAGCAGGTTTTTTTGGAGGGGGGTACTAGCGATTGAACCCAGGGCCAGTCTACTTCCGAGTTACATCCTCAACCTTTTTTATTTTGAAACAAGGTCTTGCAAAGGTGCTGAGGGCTGTTAAGTTGCACAGGCTGTCCCTGAGCAGCCTCCCAAGAACTGGGATTACAGGTATGTGTCACCACATCCTGCACAAAAGGGCAAATCTTTGAAAAGGAGGAAAGTTTGAAATAAACTTCTGTTGTGTTTAGTTATAACTTCATTCTGTCTCTCTACATCTCTAAGCAATAAGCAGAAGGCAGGAAGAAGTTCAGGAGCCTCAACACCATCAGGAAGACTGCCACGATTTTCGCCTATCTAAATCCCCTCTTTATCCATCTCAACTGTCCGAGGCTTTATTAATATTTTATCACATATCCCAATTCATTAGGATATTTTGCTGTAATCCTCTATATTCTGAAATAATTATCGCCTTTCTTACTACTTTTAATTTCTATCAAAACTGATCTTTCCTAACTTTAAGAGCCATGCTTATGGATTTTAAAGCAGCAGCCAGGATCTCAATTAAATAATTCATCTAAATGTATTAAACTATAAGTGAGAAAGAACTGTTTCATAATCTGTCTCAAGGTATACTTTACATTTTAATAGTTATCTTCAGGATTTAAGGGCTTAATTCAGAGAATAAAATTTCATAGTGAGGAGTTAGGGTGCAATGATAAGCAGCACTGTGGTCTTTTTGGTGGACTTTTCTAACCATAGATCAGGGCCACACCCTTGGTGTCTGGAAGCAGATAAAGACCAGGAATAACTTTGTATGTACTAATGGAATCCCATATATCCTACTGCTGATTTCAGCTCTGTGGCCACTTCATAGAGCAAAAGGTATTCATGGTAGTTAGACTTCCTGCTGTGAGACTTTTATCTGTCTTTCAAGACTGCAGAGGAAAAAATCACATTGAAAACAGCTGCCTTCCCATTTTTCTACCTATTCCCATGACTAGTTCTAGAAATAAGACTTGTTAGGCTCTATGGAGCAGATCTTTTGAGAATTCCCTTCCCTATTTATGTTTTGCCGTTTTTTAAAATACTGCTTCTAAAAAACATAACATCTTAATGCTTTATTCTGTAGCACTTAGATTCTATAACAACCTACACACAAAATTAGGGCTTTTAAATATACTACTGGTTTATCATCAAGATTGAGCAGTATTCTATATTAGTATTATATATTCTATATTTGTGGTGTTTTAAATAGCAACACCACAGATGTAAAATAATGAAGTGGCTTTACAGAGGCAGGAAAAGGCAACTGCCTCAAAATGCCCAGGACATATGAGTAAAATGAGTAACAGCAGTCTCGACTGACTGGACTTACGTACTTTTTAGTGTGTGTGTGTGTGTGTGTGTGTGTGTGTGTGTGTGTGTGTGTGTGTGTCGGTGATGGTTCTGGGGAATGAATTCGGGGCCTTCTATCTCTGAATTCCATCCCCAGCCCTATTTTATTTGTTATTTTGAAACATTTTCACTAAGTTGCTGGGAACTTCACTAAATTGCTAAGGCTAGCCTCAAACCTGGAATTCTCTTATCTCAGTACTGGGATTACTGGTATGCACCATCATGCTCCACGCCAGGTTTTGGCGGGACATTTGAGGATTATTTGTATAAAATAGGGAAATCGATTTAACATCATTAGGCAACATTTTATTTGCTAATTGCCACTACCAATTAGTTCAATGATACATTAAATGATTTTGTCATTTCCTTACACTTGAGAAGCACCTACATACGTATGACTATAGTAAGTAGTATGGAGGATATAAAAGAATATAGCATCTAGTTCTTATATTCTGAAAAAATATAAGATAATTGAGTAAAAAATGGTTGCAATGATGAGAGGAAAAAACCCAGGGAAATGCCTGATGTGTTGTCATGACAGTTATTTCAGAGGAGAATGAGATCATTGGTTATTGGAGCAGAGAATTAAGGAAGCAACTCGGACAAAGTAGGACTTGCAGCTAACATGAAACAAATAAATGAGGCCGTGACTCTTGTTGTCAAGGAAGCAACTTTAATTGATGTCCCATGAAATCAAAGAAAAATCAAAGTAAATATTGGATCTTCTATCCATTGCATCCATGATAGACTTTCTTTCCATTTTTATATATCTTTTACCTTTAATACTTTTTATAAATATTTTCTGATTAGAAAATGAAAGTGTACCCATTTTTCATTGATTCTCAATAATCTCCCCCAAGTCTGTAAAATCATTGCACCTTCTAGCAATATTTTTGCCAATGAGTCTGCCTGATGTATAAAAGGAACTCATGCATAAAGGCTATTAACACAGTTATCATGAAATGTTGTCTGCCACCAGATCAAACTTACTCTTTGCAACACAATCCATTAACTGTGCATAAACATGTTCAAGCAATTTAGGTAATGTAGGTAATGGTGAGACTGAGTGATAGCCATGCCCCAGGGCAGGATGATTCAAAACTGGTGGCATTTTGAATTTCCTAGACAGATGTTAACTTACTGTTTTGATAGCAAATTAAGAGAAAAGTAAATTTACAGAGAGAGGTAAAAAGGGGGAGCTTTCCAAAGAATTATCACTGCCAGATATCTTTCTTCCCTAAATATCCTATGTAACCCAAATGATTCATGAACACTTTATTCATCTTGTTATTTTATTTCCACATGAATGTGCGTGTGCAGGGACACACACACTTACACATACACACACACACACGTGTGCGCATGCAGGCATGCAAATGCATAGGTATTTTTTTCTTAAATACAAACCTACTTCCTGCTGATGTATAGCTACAACATGTGTTGTCATGAAAATTATTTTATTAGACAGACATGAGGTTCATGGGTGCAATCCCAGTACTTTGGGAAGGATGAAATATGTGGATTACAAGTTCAAGGCTAGCCTCAGTAATTTAAGGAGACCCTTAGAAACGTAAAGAAATACATTTTTTAAATACATACATACATACATACATACATACATACATACATATGTATATAGTGCTAGAGGTATAGCTCACTGGTAGACCTCCCCTGGATCAGTCCCCAGTAACACACAAAAAATTATTATTGAACTATAATCCCATCTACCTCCCTAAATTTGACCTATTGCACATTTCTCAAAGTTGAAGTATTGAAACTTGAACTCATCTGCACTCAACATTCTCGTGGTTTTATGACAATAATCTCAGCAATATATACTAAGATGCCCCAATCAATATCCTTAATGTTACCCTTTATTGCCTCATTGCCCTTCTCCTTAGTAATCATATTTTATTGAATGTCTCATGTATATACTGACAATGTTTTAATCATTGATTAGATTATATAACTTTAATATTCACTAAATCATTTTGTCCTTTTATTCTTTCCATAAGTAACATATTTTCTAATATCTAAGTCGTAGTGATATATCTGTCAACGTTCTATAGAAATAGGTCACAATAACTTTCTAAATTGGGAAATCCCTGAGCTTTCTTGCTTTATCCAATGTCACTGACACCAATAAAATGATAAATAAACAGAATTGTAGTTTGAATTTGGAGCTCTGGAGATATATATATTATCGTCCACTTCAGCTCTTTGTGGTTTTACGTGTCTGAGTTCTCTGCCTCAGGTTTCTAGACCAACAGTCATGCCCTAAAAGGAATATTGGCTAAAGCATTAAAGAGTTTCATAAAAATGTAGTAGGTAATATACAAATTATTATCCTGAGATTAACATTTTATTTCTCTATTTTGATACCTCATTAGTGGAGATATAGGAGACGCTCAAGTGAGAAACCTATCAACAACTGGGGATTTTTTCAAAGGTGAAACACCGTATTTTAAAGTTCACGAGTTTTAGGTATATACTTGTTAATATAAAGTTTCTTCATGAACCATGTTTTAAATTCAATATGCTATACTTCTCGTATTCTCCTCCTACAAGAAAGCATGGTTTCTTACTTGGGATTTCCCATAATCCTGTGTTGACCTCAACTATAGCATTTACCATACTCTGTGGAGTTGCCTATTATTAAGTTGCCTTGATTCTTAGACATGGCTGTTTGATAACAGAGATGTGTTGGGAATTTAATCCAGGGATGTTCTAACTTCAAGATCTGAAGTAATCCTCTAGTACTTTTCTATTTTTTTATTTTGAAACAGAGTCCAGCTAAGCTGCTGAGGTTTTGATAAATTGCTGAGGTTGGTCTTGATCTTGCCTTTCTCCTTCTTCTGTCTCTTGTATACTGGGATTACCGGTGTGTACCAGTGCACTTGGCTTTTAACTACAGGGACTTACCATTATTCCACAATGATTCCCCAATGGTTAGAATAATATCTAGCGGTTGAATTTAGTAATTCCAGAAAAGACATAATGATAATAGTAATAAGACTGGCTTATAAATCAACAAAATTCATGAAGTAATTAAATGTTTTAGGGCCTTAGATTCTGATTTCTTATAATTATGTTAGAAAAGAATATTATTCATTTTACTCTTTGTCAACAAACTATAATTCAAGGAAGCTGAATTGAAGTTAATAACATCCGGTTTTCTCTATTTCTTGACCATGTTTTCTCCGAGATAAGTTTATTCTCAAATAGTCACTTCTCATGGTTGCACACTAACAGTAGGTCTCAAAAATCATATCAGCAGGAAAGAAATACTCTCTTCGTTAGTAGTTTGAACAAAAGTCTTGTACCTGACTCTCATTGGCCTTGAAATTGGAGTCATATACCCATCACTATTTTCATGAGAAAAGATTACAAAACTGTGGGATATGTACACAATGGAATTTTACTCAGGCATAAAGAAGAACAAAATCATGTTATTTGCAGGGAAATTGATGCAACTGGAAAACATTATGTTAAGTGAGATTAGCCAGTCACAAAGAGTAAGGAAGCATATGTTCTCCCTAATATGTGGATGCTAGGGAGAAGATGGGGCATAAGAGGGTCTTCAGATGGAAAATGAGAGACCCTCGATAAACAATGAAGTTGATTTAACCAAAAGGGATTGACTGGGGGGGCGGGGACACCCTAATATACATCAAGGTTACTCACTAAATTGAACCTGAGAGGGAGGGAGGGTGAGGGAGCGGGGTGGGAATTGGGGGAAGGGGTCAAATGAGAAATGTGGGCACATATGTCGTTTTCCATTTGTACCTAACAAAGATGTCTGCTTACATTGTACAAATAATAATAAAAAAAAAAGAAAGAATTTACTGATTTGGCTTAGGCCTAGGTCAAGTGCTCAGATCTGAATTGAATGGTTGCCATGGTTTGGATATGGTTTGAGTGTGTCCACAAAGTGTTTTTGCTCTGGAAGTTTGGTTCCCAGTATGATAGTGTTGAGATGGTAGAGGCTTTAAAAGGTGAACTCTTCTATTTTTTTTATTTTTTATTTTTTATTTTTTATTTTTTATTTTTTTTTTTTGCGGTACTAGGGAATGAACTCAGGGGCGTTCTACCTCCGAGCTACACCCCCAGCCCTATTTTTTATTCTTTATTTGAAACCGGGTCTCACTAAGTTGCAGAATGCCTCACTAGGTAGCTGAGGCTGGCCTTGAACCCAGATCCTCCGGTCTCAGCCTCCCAAATGCTGGGATTACAAGCGTGCGCCACCACGCCCGGCTAGGTGAACTCTTCTAAAAGTTGATTAGATCTTGACAATCCATGGAAGAGATTAATATTGGACTCAAGGAATGGATTGCTCCTTTCAAGAATGAGTGCTTATAAAGAATTTTAACTATTGTAATTTTCTATCTGGTATCCTTTCTTGTCTTGTGATCTGATCTGTACATTCTCTTGCCATCATGGTGCTGTCCACCATGTGGTGAGGTAGCCAGCCTCAGCTGGGATAAGCAAATGCATGTGCCACGTTTTTGGACCTCACAGACTTTGAGTTAAATAAACCTCTTTATAAAGTACTCAAGGTAAAGCATTTTATTATAATAAAACAGATTAACAGACAATAGTCTGTTAAGGCAGCCTTTCAAACCACATAAAAGGATAGTGACAGTTTCTTTCTTTCATGCTTCTTTCTTTTCTTTCTTTCTTTCTTTCTTTCTTTCTTTCTTTCTTTCTTTCCTTCTTTCTTTTTCTTCTTTCTTATTTTCCTGTGGTGGTAGAGATTGAATCCAGGGCCATTCTATCTCCAATCTACATCCCAAGTCCTTTTTATTTTTTATTTGGAAACAGGGTTTCTAAGGTGCTGAGGCTGGCTTTGAACTTGAACCTGCAATCCTTCTGTCTCAGCCTGAGCTTATAGGACTGTGTCATCTATCTGGCTAGTAATATAATTTCTTATTGGTATACTTGATGTCATTAACTTAAGAGGATATAGAAATACCCTCACAAAGTTTCAATACAATTAATTATTTTCATAAATAATAATCCTATCAACATGAAATACATCAAATGAAATATTAATATTTGGAGAAAATAATCTCATCTAGTGAATGTCCTTTGAAACTGTTTTTAGGATCCTACCCAGTATTATAATTTGTATGCATATGTTATTGGTTTATATCATTTAGAACATTTCACCTATTTATACATCCTTGATCCCTCACAACCTTAAAACTAATAGTGGACGTTTACTGTATGCTACTGTTTGAGTCCGAAATGTCCCCCCACCTCCCCAGAGTTCACGTGTTCAAAGCCTGGTCTCTATTGCACATGGTTCAATAGTAGTGCATGGCTAGAGAAGGTGGATCACTGAGGCATAGCCTTGAGAACTCTATCTGTTCTTAACCACCTCCTATCTCTCTCTATCTCTGCTTCCTGGCTGCCATGAGCTAAACAGCTTTCCTTCACCACATGCTGCCGCCATGATGTTTCTGCTTGGAGCCAGCTGACCAGGGCCTGAACTTCTGCAACCATGAGCCAAACAAAGTATTCCTCCTCTACGTTGTTCTTGTCGGTTATTTTGGTCATAGCCTTCAAAAACTGACTAACTTATCAGACACTAATAGGTTTTCATTAACTTATTTATGGGGCGATTTGCTAAGTGATTTGATGGAAAGTTAATTTTGCCACAGAGGAAGCTATCAGGATGGAGGACTTTCTTTATCAAGAAATAATACAGAATAGCCAAAGTAGTTCTTAGCAACAAGAATCATACAGGAGGTATCACAATACCTGACTTCAAAATCTATTACAAAGCCACAGTAATAAAAACAGCATGGTACTGGCACAAAAACAGACACACAGACCAATGGAGCAGAATAGAAGATTCAGAAACAGACCCACGTGCTTACAGTCAACTGATTTTTGACAAAAGAGCCAAAAAGATACACTGGAAAAAAGATAGCCTCTTCAACAAATGGTATTGGCAAAACTGTTTAACCATATGCAGGAAAATTGAAATAAACCCCACTTTTTCACCCTGCACAAGTGTCAACTCAAGGTGGATCAAAGACCTGGAAGTCAGGCCACAGACCTTGCAGCTACTTGAACAGGGCATAGGACCAACACTTCAACACATAGGCACAGGTAAAAACTTTCTCAACAAGACCCCAAAAGCACAAGCAACTCAAAGGATGATCAATACATGAGATGGCATTAAACTGAAGAGCTTCTGTGCAGCAAAGGAAACTATCAAGAGCCTCAACAGAGAGCCCACAGAGTGGGAGAAAATTTTTGCCAGCTACTCTTCTGATAGAGGACTAATATCTAGGATATACAGAGAACTCAAGAAAATCACAGCTAAGAAAACAAGTAACCCAATTAAAAAAATGGGCAAAGCATCTAAATAGACACTTCACAAAAGAAGAAATACAAATGGCCAATAAATGTATGAGGAAATGTTCCACATCATTAGCAATCAGAGAGATGCAAATCAAAACTACCTTGAGATTTCACTAACTCCAATCAGAATGGCAATCATAAAAAACACAAACAACACCACCTGCTAGCGAGGGTGTGGAGAAGTGAGAACCCTAATACACTGATGGTGGGATTGCAAACTTGTGCAACCACTTTGGAAAACAGCATGGAGGATCCTCAGACAAATAGGAATGAACTTACCATATGATCCAGCAATACCACTTCTGGGTATATACCCAAAAGAATGGAAACCAAACAATCAGACTGACACATGTGTATCTATGTTTGTAGCTGCACAAATCACAATTGCCAAAAAATGGAAACAGCCAAGATGGCTATCAAGAGATGAGTGGATTACAAAACCATGGGATATGTACACAATGGAATTTTACTCAGCCATAAAGAATAACAAAATCATGTTATTTGGATACAACTGGAAAACATTATGTTAAGTGAGATTAGTCAGTCACAAAGAGTAAAAAAAAATATGTTCTCCCTAATATGCCCATGCTAGGGAGCAGATGGGTCATAAGAAGGACTCTAGATGAAAAAGGAGAAACCCTCGATAAGCAAAGAAGTTGACTTAACTGAAGGTGATGGATGGGGTGGGGGGTGGGCGGGGGCACCCTAATGCACATGATGTACTTTCACAAATATGTCAAAGTCAATCACCGAACTGAACTTGAGAAGGAGGGAGGGTGAGGGAGTGGGGTGAGAATTGGGGAAGGGGTTAAATGAGAAATATGTGCATATGTGCCTTTATTAGCTTGTACCTAACAAAGATGTATGATTGCAATGCACCAATTAATAAAAAAAAGTTTAAAAAAAAGAAATAATACATTTCTTCTTAGAATGAAAGATCGATTAAAAATTTATTTCAGCTTGAGGTGGAAGATTTCATACAATCATATTCCCAGAGTCCTCGCTCTGCCTATTGTGTTTGGTAAACATCCAAGGAATATATTTCTAAAACTTCTAGTCATCCCACCTCCTACAATATGCATATACATAAATTAATTTTCTTACATAGAGAAAATTATACTGATACATTTATTATCTTCAATAAAATAATGGTAAATTATTTTGTATCAGTGGCTATTTTACTTCAATATTTTACATTAGTAATATATATTTGAATCTTCTATATCTGGCTAGGTGATTTATATACTTTTGTTAGAAAATGACAGACTTTGATAATAAAAGACTCAAGGCTATTTTATTTCCTAGACAGTTTGATAACATCCCTGTGTACTTTCTACCAGATGGAAATGGAGTTAAGTTGTGAGTGATATATATTAATGGATCAACAAATGCAAATAAAATTAACAAATGGCAATCAGACCTGCTTCACAGCAGAAGGTAAGCCTGGCAAAGATCTCGAAAGAATAATTTCCCCCAGGGAGACATGTCATGAAAAGGCAAATTAGCTTCATATTAGACCCCAGCAAATAAAAGCTTTTCACCTACCTAAATTAGCTGCAAGTTGCAAGAAACAATGGGAAAGCAATATAGAAATGAAATTTAGCAGGAACAAATGTGGTCTGAAAGTTGTATTTAAAGAAATCCATTAGATGACTACTGTATAAAGACTTGGGTGATATAAGCTTTATAACAAAGCTCTGGAGGGTTGAGTGAGAAGAAAGACTCAGTATGATACATGATAAAAATCAGCCATTTTAAAGTTTGAGAAATTCAGTGTTAGATTAATACAATTGAGGAGACTATTATCTTATGCAGTTATGAATTATTTATATTGTATGTGAAATTAAAATCTACAAGTAACAAGGACAAATTATGTGACACAATTTAAATGAATATATTTGTTGTTATGTGATATAGATATTGAAGGATAACTATATATAAATATATAAAGAAAGTCAAATCTTCAAGTAAGTTTAGGACATGATAATTGAAACCCAGAGTTTAAATGTCTCAAAACTGATTCTAATTTCAGGTATCTAGTGTATAAAAATGAACAATTATGGGTAATATATTTTCATTGTTGGATAAAAGAAACAAACCATCAGGAGCAAGAGATATATATTTTAGCAACCACATTTTGCCAAAATTCATCATATATCTTCTCATAAAAGGAGGTATGATTTTCCATTCTTCCTTCTAGCACTCAGGCAAACTGCTTAAGGTTTCTAGGACACAGCTGCCCCATTTGGGAATATTTATTTCAGAACACTGAGAGAATTAAAAGCAATATATGCCAAACTTTTCAAGTAGTGCTTGGCATTTTTTAGAAAACCTTTCAACTATTAATTGTTTGGGGCTGATTGTTTTAGAAGTTATTGTTAGAAGTTATTAGAGATAGTAGTACTTTCTTTGAAGAAAGCACACTGACTTTCTGCAAGTATGACTTATAGCTGATTGGTTTCCTAAACTGGGTTTTGCTCATAAGGATTTGGTTTCCTGGAAGAGTTGCTTAAGGTCATGGGTCAGTTTTATTTTCACACAATCTGGCTACTATCTGTATATTCAGTCTCTTAGTCTCAAATATTGCATAGTATTCTCAATTTTATCATTTAACAAAGCCAATTTTTATTATTTATTTACAGACCATGGGATTTTCTTTCGAGAACATTTTTGGACAAATAAATTATTTAATCACATTGTGATATTAACCATCTGTGCACAATGTTAATTCAGTTCAAGACAAGTTTTTTTCATTTAGGGGGGATAGTTTAGATGAGTGAGAAAAAATGAAGCTCTCAAACAATTCCCAAACTTCTCATTTCAGCAAACTCCTCTTCTGCATTTTCACTATATTCTTTTCTTTCTTCACTCTCTCTAGTCCTTCTAATGTGTATTGATTCTGCTTCCTTTATCACTTTCCATTGATTGTTGGGTGTCTATAGTTATGCATTAAGGCTATTGATCCTGAAGGAATGCCTTCTAATGGGGGTCAACTGAAGTCAGACATGAGCTTGGCCCTTTCTTGATTTTTGTTAATTTGGTTTATTGGTATTTTGCTCATTTTGCAATGTGCAAAGAATTGGTTTGGGATGAGGAAAGGTTTTTAATGCTTACTAGCTCAGCTGCTCTTTGCCATGTTAGCATCTCACTAGTTATTGTGGGTTGGATGCTATGATACATATTTTCATTACTCATCTGCCTTGAACAAGTTGCTGGAAGTTGCTCTGCAAGGTGAGGGGTTCACTACCCTTGGCGAGCTCCTTCTTCTCAAGTGAGAGGAAGTTGTGCATGACATTTTTAATACCATATGCAGCTATTTTTATTTATAATGCTTTTTCCCCTTTTGGTTGTAAAAAACAGCTGAAGCAAACTCTAGTACTTAATCAGAAGTCATGTACATCATGATATCAAAGGAAAATTGAAATTCTGAGACTTTTAATAAAAAATGGATATCTTAAGCATAAAAGGGTGATAGTGTATTAAAAAAACAAAGCAGTATGAAGAAAAGGGGCTGCTAGCTGAGTTAAAGCTAATACTCTGTAATGATCCTGCCATTTAGAAGCTATGTGAACACTGGCAAATAATTTGACCTATTTGAATTTTAGTTTTCTCATCTGTATATAAAAGCATAAAACCCCTTCTTTGCCATAAGGAAGGAGATGTAGCCTTATACAAGACTCAATATCAACATTCTAATTATAATAGATGAAGAGGAACATCCTGATAATTTAAAACTTAATCAGAGTACTTTCTAATAATTATTTTCCAGCCAACCATAATATTACAGAATAAACTTTGGAGAGGATATTTCCAAAATGGCTGAAAAAATTGGAAGGACTAGCGGTTTGGACCTACTCTTCCTCATAGGACAGAACTTGGAGATCTTATGGAGTGATAGCAAAAGGGTATGCTGCATGACCCAACCTCTGGCAAGCTTCTAATCAGTTTTAAAACAAGAAAAAGTAACTACAGTATGTAAATAATTAAAAGACAACACAGTAGCATGTATAATCAAAAATCCTATTCTTGGCACATGCCTGTAATCTTAGTAGTCAGAAGGCAGAGACAAGAGAATCACAGGTTCAAGGCCAACCTCACCAACTTAGTAAGGTCATCAGCAACTTAATGAGACAATGTTAAAAACTAAGAAATGAAAAAAGGTGTACCTCAGAGGTAGAATGCTCCTGGGTTCAACCCCCAGTACCACAAGGAAAACAGAAAAAAGAATCTTATTCTATGAAGTCATCTAGAAATCTTAGAACTTGAGAAAATAAATTACTCAACATTGAGCTCGCCAGGCTTTTAGATTGTCACAAGGTCTTCATTGCCTTTTTCTATATTTCCCCTGAAGAGTTGCTCAACTATTTTCCCTCCTGGAAGTTACTTAAAAACATGCTTATTTATTTTTCTATTTAATATTTCAGTGTTATTTTGTTATATTTACTCACTTTCTTTAATACTGTGTAGACAAAAACCTAAAGTATTATGTGTCCAAATGCATGGTTTAATTTCAATTATATTTTTTTAAATGTACATCATGTGTATGTTGGGGGAGGGTACTGGGGATTTGAATCCAGGGACATTCTACCTCTGAGCTACACCCTCACTCTATTTTATTTCTTATTTTTTGAAACAGGATTTCAATAAGTTGGAAGGGAATCACTAAATTTCTGAGGCTGGCTACAACCTGTGATCCTACTGTCTCAGCCTCCCAAGTACTGAGATTACAGTCATGTACTGCCACGCCCAGTTTAAATGTACATGTTAAGAAAATAAAAACAAAAATAAATTGCAAAACCCAGAAAAAATAGCTTAACAGCTCAAACTAAGACTGCAGAAAGTAAGACGTTAATTTGTCCCAAATACCAATATTTTCTTTTTCTTTCTTTTTTTTTTTTTAAACTGGGCTTGAACCCAGAAGCATTCTACCTATAAGCTACACCCCCAACTCTTTTTAGTTTTTATTTTGAAACAGAATCTCACTGAGTTGCTGAGGTTGGCATTGAACCTTCAATACTCTGGTTTCAGCCTCCTAAGTACTAGTGTGTACCACCATGTCAAGCTCAAATTCCAGTGTGTGTGTGTGTGTGTGTGTGTGTGTGTGTGTGTGTGTGTGTGTATGGTGCTGGTGATTGAGTCCGGGGATATTCTACCTCCGAGCCAAAGCCATAGTCTTATTTTTTTCTTTTTTATTTTGAAGCAGGGTGTTGCTAGGTTGATACGCATCTCACTACTTGCTGACGCTATCCTTGAATCTGAGATCTTCCTGTCTCAGCCTTCCAAGTACTGGGATTACAGGAATGTACCACAATGCCCTGCTTTCCAGTATTTTCTTTGATAGTCTTTCTTTCACATATTTAGTTTCCTTAATCTCAAGAATCTTGGTATTGGGGAAGCATTTGGCTAAATTATTTTGCAAGTATCTTTTAAAGTTTGCGTAGCATTTATGCTCAGAGTTATTTTCTCAGCAGGTGACCATCCATGAACTTTGTCTTATTAGTATAACTATAGGACTTGAGAGTAAGTTGTTTAGTTATGTTTATAGCAGTTCAACATTACCACAATATTCAAGAGCCAAATCAATCTAATTGATTTGAGAAAGGCATGTTGGCTCTCAGTTCTATGAAGTTAATAGACATTCCAAAATATTAGGAGCTAAAAAATGGACCAGAGACTAAGGCTATGGAATGAAGATAATACTTCAGGAGATGGGAGGTTGGAAAGTTAACTCAGTTTTCTGAGATGTGCTCAGCAGAAAGCACTAAGAAGTCTGAATCAGTCAAGACAAAGGCACTACAAATCAAACTCACTGACAAGACAACAATTTGCCCTGTTCTGAAAATAACATTAGGTATTTTTCTAGGTGATAAGGAGCAACTCCAAGTAGTGAGGGTAAAAGTCATGCATATAAGGCAGTTACCTTTGCCTTATAGCACTGTAAAACACACCACCTGAAGAGAGAACCTAAGATAGGAATAAAACATGTCACATGAAGAGGCTTGATGAAGAAGAACACAAGTGCAGCTAAACTCCACCTGGACATGTGATGACATCAGGAGCTTGGGTCTCCACCTGCTCTGTAGATAGCATAAGAGCTGTACACATTTGTCCCTTATTTAAGTCCACTTGGATTTCTGTCTCCTGTGCATTGTCTTTCTTGGGCTTCAGAATAGAAACGAAGAGCCTTGATCCCAAGTGTTCCTTTATCAGAATCTTCTTATAGAACAAGAACTCACCCTGCCAATGATAGTTTTGTTGAAGAGAGTTTAGGTCAGTTTGGGTGTACCTGATTTCATATGGTAAGTTGAACATGGCTTGGAATAATTAGTGGAAATGCACCATAGGACTGTATATCCATGAATGACAGTTGAAAAAAAGGAAACAAAACAAAATAAAAGTAGGCCCCACTTTTAGGTAGTTTGAAAACTAGTTAGTGGGTCTAATGATGGAAGAGCAAATAGAGTACTTACCATCAGGAGCAGCATTCTGGGAATTCTTGGTATTATAGAAAGATTTGATTGGATCCTTGTGCAAATCAGAAAATATCTTACAAACTGTGAAATGCTCAAATTACGATTTACTTCCCTTGGTAGGTAGGTGGAGTAAAGGATAACATATCACGTCAGAATGTTTTGGTAATCTCAAAGCAAAGTGAAAATTATGTGCATATTGCTATCCCATAGCAGAAGCTACAAGGGCTGGTCATGTTTTTCTTCATTTCTGTTTGCAACATTTCTAAGGGATTTGATTTGCCCTTTCTTTGTATTTATTAACCAAAGATGAGAGAAAGTTATCCATAGAAGAACAGTCTCTTCAATGTCGTTTTGAGATAAAGCTTTGAAGAGTTGGGTGAATTATTGCACATTTGTAATACTAGTATTTGGGAAGCTGAGACTAGAGGATCATAGGTTTGAGGATAGCCTCAAAAACTTAGTGAAACTCTCAGAAACCTAGCAAGACAATGTTAAAACAAAAAAATAAAAAGAGCTGAGTCTGTAGCTCAGAGGTAGAATGCCCGTGCATTTAATTCCCACAATAAAATTACATATTGGCTTTATAGATCATCACTTACAGGGAGCAACAATCCATTTTTAACCTCAGAAATAAGGAATTCAGGACATTTACTTGAGAAAAATAAAGGAAGACTAAGTATGAGGGAGAGGTTTTCTCATTTAGTTTTGTTTTGGTTTGCTATTTTATTTTATTTTTAGCATATGCTCATTTGGATTTTATTGTTCCAGTTTTCTTTCTTTCCGCCCACACCTTTGAAATGTAGATAGGAAAAAAGTAAAAAAAAAAAAAAAAAGTAAGCTTATAAGTAAGAAATAGGGATCATACTTAGAAAAAGAACTTGAATATTACTTAGTTTTTCACTGTCATTTTACAAAGTAGAAAATAAATTGAAGCCCTAAGAAGTCAACTGATTTGTATACTTCTGTTGCAAAATAATTCATTAGTGTTGATGGACAAATTGTTTTGTATTTGGTCAAATACAAATTTACTAATTTTTATTTAAATAATACTCTCCTGAGCAAACTACAAATATCCAGCCTGGCTAAATATAATGCCCCGCATTGAAGACTAACAATTATTATTCTGAAATGCTATTCTAACTTTATTATGTTTCTCCAAATATTTGTAAAAGTGCTGCTGTTGTGTCTATTGAACTTTGGGTAGAAACCTTTGAAAAGTTAGGAATAGGAATTTTTAAGAGAATTTCTAGTGAGTAGGGTTGACTAAGGTAAGGTTTGGGGAAATTTCTCTATTTTTTGAGTATAGCCAAAATAGAAGATGAATTTCAAGCAATTTTTTTTTTTTTTTTGAGTTACTGGGGATTGAACTCAGGGACAGTCTACCTTCAAGCTACACCTCCAGCCCTATTTTGTATTCTTTATTTTGAAACGGTTTCTCACTAAATTGTGGAGGGCCTCACTAGGTAGCTGAGGTTGGCTGTGAACCCAGGTCCTCCGGTCTCAGCCTCCCAAATACTGGAATTACAAGCATGCGCCACCATGCCTGGCTCAAGCAATTTTTTTTAACCTAATATTTATTCTAGTTAGAAATAATTAAAAGTGAGAGACTATAACTAGAAGCTTCATAGGTCATAATTGCATGATCTTCAAGTAGAATAATTTGATTCCTGATGCTCCATGGTAGGGTTAGGGCAGTTTGCAGACTCTCATTAGGTCAGCTCATTCAACAAAATTAAATGATTTTTTGTGCTTAGATAGTTTAACAATCATGTCTGTTATGGGACTAATTTATGACAAGCATGTAAAGAACATTCTAAAGAATGCAGTGAATTCACTGTGGCACCAGCTGTTTTAGCTTAATTTGTAAGTACATATTTAAGTTGGACTCATTTTTACTTGGACCAAACACTACATGATTGAGGGCCACATCTGGTGGCACATGCTGGACGATAAACTACCTCCTCACCAACCTCTTGCTGAATTCCTTATTCCTTTCCCCTTTTCAGCATTTCTTGTAAAGCTGTTCCTCTGGCGATTGCCTTCCCTGAAGCTTTCTCCTCTGCATCTACCTCTAACATAGAAAAAGAATGTCAAGTATAAAAACAGAAGTCATGAAACTCTGGTCTTGGGGTTAAGTGAGTGTTTTTAGGATTGGAAGACAATTGAAAGGATATTTAGTTTATTCTTTCAAGTAAATGGTTGAGAAGCCAGGCAATCAATGTGAGGTCCAGGAGGAGCGGCAGCTGGGTCAACTACCCAGTGATGTTCCTGGTCACTTGGTATGTGTGCTGATGCTGGGGAATGGGGAGGTGGGGGAGGTCATTGTCTACTATCCTTCAACACCCATTTCCAAGTTTGGCTTGTGTTTTTATATATGCATGCCATACCTGAAAGATTTAGGTAAATGTAAGCTCCAGCATTCATAAATATATGTCTAATTTTATAAAGTTCTCCTTCCTGCTTCCAGTTTTCTCTCCTCTTTCTCCAAATGCTGTCAAATCTACTCTCTGGGATTCTGTTTAGGGTCTTAAACATCCCCCCCCCAGCATATCTCTGTCTTCTTTTCAATTACAGAAAATGATATAACAAACTCTTCTTTGCAAGGCAAAGGTATCCCAATTACCAGTGGACTCATTTATTTTTTTAAATTAAAGTTTACTCTTAATTCCAAAGGACAAATCTGTAAGAAAGGAAAAACAAAGAAGGGATATTTTCTACCAGCCTTCAAGTCTCTCTTCCTCTGAAGCACTAGCTCATCCCAGACATAAAACTAGCTTTATGAGAAAACAAGTGTTTGAACACTGAGATGATCCTCAGCACAGATGTTTAATTCATTTTATTTGAGAAACTGTTTCTGCCTTACACAGTATATACAAAGAGAAGGATAAACTCTCCAGCACATTCATTTACATAATCTGTTCAGTTTAAATGATAATTGGTTACTCCCAGGCTAGAATACACAACTCAGCAGGCAAAAGTAATTTCAAAATCATTAGACTTATACATCATGGTCAGGGGGTCAGTACACTTGAATTTCATTATGCAATAAGGAAAAGCACTTTCAGTCCTACATCTGTGTTCTGTGCCCTTATTTTGAAAAGTAAATTAGAAAATGCCAGGGGAAGAAGAATCCATTTCTACCAATTAATCTTTTGGAAGAAAGTAAAATTGGTGACCCAATGATTCTCTTTTTAAGTGAAGATCTTGATCAGTCTCAATTAATGTAATGGTCCAAAAAAGAGAGAGGAGGAAAGAAAACATAAAAATACTTTATTATAAACCTATCTATGAGCTGACTGTGTTGGCACACACCTATAATCCCAGTACTTGGGAGGCTGAGACAGGAGAGTGGAAGGTTTCATTCCAGTCTCAGCAACTTAGATAGATCCTGTTTCTGAATAAAAATAAAATAAGGCTGGGGGTGTAGCTTAGAAGTAGAATGACCCTGGGTTCAATTCCCAATACCACAAAAATGTATAATTAAAACAGAATTTTCTCATTATGTTGCTTCAAATTCTTATAGCACCTATTATTTTTACATTTACAAGACAGGAAGACAAGATGTGGAGTGAAGTAGGAGGACTCCAAGTTCTAATGTAATTTGGTAGCCCTCTTTCTAGCTCTACATGATTAGCAAAGTCCTGTCAAGTAGACAGAAATTTAGTTCAGTAGAGCTTGAAGTCTTTAAACTTTATGGATTCAAAAAATACAAAAAAAAATTTCATATTCCAACAAGTTTGTCAAACAGGTAGTATATAACTTACCCTGGGCCAGAACTGAAAGTTATTATTACTGGAAAATCCCTCAGCAAATGGGTGGAGTTCATGGAAAAAGTTCTCAACAGTATCTACTGATGTTGGTCATGTGAAACCATTACTATGTTGAGCATGTTATAATGGAGAGCAGGTCAAAGTGCTATTTCAAATAGCTATTGTGAACACAAAACAATGGTACCTGTATCTCTGTTACATAACCATGTCCTCACCATTTCAGGCAGTTTATGAGCCTGGCTCTTAAGAATGTGATAGCTGTGTGAATACAACTAGCAAGTTGCAGTCCCAGAATTCTGCCCATGAAGACAACATTTCAGAGGGGGGTATTACATGTCAATAAAGAAAACTGGACAGTTCTCAGAACTCTGTTAGAGATTCTCACCCCTAGTTATTTCTAGTAATTTTCTTTTACTCCCCCCTCTCCATTTCTCTCAGTCATCTCTAATGTTCTCACTGCTTGAATTGTCATTAAATATGACTTTCCTCAACCTCTTTATTCCTATTATTTTTAATTCTTAATACTGATTCTTAAACATACCTAATTTTATATTTGATTTGTTAATTTCAGTTTGATCACAGATTGAGTATTCTAAGTTAAAACATGTTTTTTTTCTTTATTTTTTCTTTTGCTACTTCTCATATTTTGAATTTAGTTACTTATGTTTTGATATTGGGAGTGAACCAGGGGCATTCTAGCTCTGAGCTGCACGCCCGGCTTTTTATTTTACTTTG
Source organism: Graphiurus murinus (assembly GCA_004027655.1). Classification (NCBI taxonomy): domain Eukaryota; kingdom Metazoa; phylum Chordata; class Mammalia; order Rodentia; family Gliridae; genus Graphiurus; species Graphiurus murinus. Next base: position 24,811 of record PVLC010024008.1, read on the forward strand.
AAAAAAGTTTTCATTAGTTTGCTGAGAGTATCATCATATCTCAGCCTCCAAAGTACTGGAATTACAGCCATGCATCACCATGCCCAGATCATTTTTTTAAAAATTTTTTATTGTAGTAACTCGTGCAATATAGCATACATCTTTGTTAAGTACAAATTGTTAACAACATATTTGCACACAATTCTCATTTGACCCCTTCCCCGATTCCCTCCCCATTCCCTCCCCCTCCCTCCCCCTAAGGTTCACTTCAGTGAGTGACCTTGATATGATTGTGTAGGTACATCATGTGC
>PVLC010024009.1:0-25107 GCA_004027655.1 Graphiurus murinus
GCCCAGCTAATTCTCCAGCTTGCTAGATGAGGACCTCTGCTCACCATCTCCTGGGTCCTTCTTTGTACTGGGCCTTTGGTCATCTTCCCGAGCTCCACGTCCTGCTCTCTATATATCATATTTTTGTATTTCAATAGGCCACAGGGAAAATGGATGAAAACCAGTTTGTGGCTGTGACAAGCACAAATGCTGCCAAGATATTTAACCTGTACCCCCGCAAGGGGAGAATATCTGTGGGTTCTGAGGTAGAATGCCTCTGGTTCAATCCTCAGTCCCCCCCCCAAAAGGTGCTTAATACTTGTTAGCAAAAATAGTTAATATATTAAGCACTTATGTTTTAAACACTCTACTTTAGTTCACTGAATTTCCATAATAGTCTTCCATAGGTAGGTATTCTTATCCCCATTTTACAGGTTAAGAAATGGAAGTGCAGAGAAATTAAATAATTTATTCAACAAGCCAATGGTGGGGCTAGCCTTCAAACCCTGGCTCCAAACCGATCTCCTTAGCCATTTTGCAATATGCTATCTTTCTTGTTGAGAAGAGAAGGAGGTAGGGAGAAATCTCATTTTTTATGGTAATGGCCTTTGCTTAAACTTCCTGTCCTATTACATTCTGCAATTTTAAACTAACATGGACCAAAGGACCATGCATCTCTACCCACCCACTCGACCCAAGACTCCCTGTACAATATCTCCGGTGGTTATTGTTTCTCTTTGAACACTGCTGATGGCAGAAACTGACTGTCATTTGAAGACCTTCATAAAGATGAGACACTTTTCTTGGCTAGAAGCCTAGGCTTTGCTTTCTGAGCCTCCGTCTCCAGATGCCTTCTGCCAACTGAAAGCTTGCAGACACTTTGAGCTTTTCCTGGCTCCCTTGGTGTCTCAGGGATACTGAAGGCAGGGCCCCCAACACAGGAGGTAACCACATTTCTCTTTCTCTTCTTCCCACACCCACACCGTGGTTGTCCCCTACCTCCGTCTGTAGGCTGCAGAGTATAACATCTTTGAGGGGATGGAGCTGCGTGGGGCGCCTCTGGTGGTCATCTGCCAGGGCAAGATCATGCTGGAAGATGGCAACCTGCATGTGACCCAGGGGGCCGGCCGCTTCATCCCTTGCAGCCCGTTTTCTGACTACGTCTACAAGCGCATCAAAGCCAGGAGGAGGGTAAGGAGCAGGTGGAGCCCAGAGGTGGGGCAGGGGCTGTGTGTCCCATTTAGGCTCAGGGATGGTGTCCTTCATTTTATCCACACACATGACACACATACTTTATACATATATGTACCCACATACCCTGTTAAATGTGTATAACAGAGTAGCTCTAGTTGACTTAAGGATGAGGCCCAGAAATTTCTTTTCAGATTCCTTCTCCTCCCTCTCCAATCTTTAGATCACCTTCCTATAACTTTAGGGCCCCACAAAACATTAGGCCCGCCCTGAGATTGTGGAATTAGAGCTGTGTCCTCCAGTTTGGGCCTTGTAGAGAAGGGAATGAAATACAAACTTCCCTAGTATTGATCTGTTTCTCTTCATGTGACTTAGTTTCTGGAACCCAAGAAATGTTGGTGGCCTATGGTTATTGGTCTAGGGAGTACAGATGTTGTCATCATTCCATGAGTCACTTGCATCTGTAATTTTTTTAATCTCCCTCTTTTTTTATTGGTGCATTGTAATCATACATCTTAATGAGGTACAAGCTGGTAGAGGCATACATGCACACAGCACTCATTTAACCTTTTCCCAATTCCCACCCCATTCCCTCCCATCTCCCTCTAATGCACGTGATGTACATTCACAAACATTATCAAAGTCAGTCACTAAACTGAACATGAGAAGCATCTGTAAATTTGATGAGCTGGGCTTCTGTGCCTGCACCAAATCCCGGGCATAAACCTCAGAGGTTGGTGCAAGGCATGGAATGCATGCTTGGTGGATTTTGATGGCTGGCACCACAGTCCCAGGGCAAATTCATGACCACAGCCAGTGGGTCAGACCACAGACTCATTTCAGGCCCTGCCAACCTTGATCCATGCCAAAGAGTGTAAGGGTGCAGCTCCCATGCAGTCCCATTCCGGCCAGCATGTAGGACCTCGTCTCAGATCTGTGCCCTTCCTGAGCTCTACTGCAGCTGAGCTAATGGTTCTTCCATCCCATGACATTTCTGCCTTCAGCTCTTGGCACCTGCTGGACCCTCTGTTGGCTACACTGCCATCCCACCACCCACTGCACCCTTGAACCACCTTCTCTCTTCCCCAGTCCCAAGCCCACAAAAGTGTCCTTTGATCCTTCAGAAGGAAGCCCATCTATTTAGAGAGGCCTCCATGGACCACCTCCATCCTCAATCTATTTTGACACCTTCCTTTATTTTATACTACTTCTCCCTTTCTTAGAAGTATATTCGTTATAGCTGGGCATGGTGTGGCACATGCCTGTAATCCCAGTACTTAGGAAGCAGGTTCAAAGCCAGCCTCAGCAACATAGCAAGGCCCTGTTTCAAAACTAATAATAATAACAATAGCAATAATAATAAAATGATAATAATAAATAAATAAATAAAAAGAGCTGAGAATGTAACTCAGAATGCACCTGGATTCAATCCCCAGCAATGCAACACACATACACACCCACCCACACACACATTATCTTCATTGTCATTATTATCCTAATCTGATCCACCCCTCACACACTGTATTCACTGATATATTTATGCTACCTAGAACAAATCCTAAATTGTTGAATGCTGACACATTTCTCTGGCTACAGATGGCAGATCTGCACGCAGTCCCCAGAGGCATGTATGATGGGCCCGTGTTTGACCTGACCACCACCCCCAAAGGGGGCACCCCCGCGGGCTCCACCCGGGGCTCTCCCACTCGGCCAAACCCACCCGTGAGGAATCTCCATCAGTCGGGATTTAGCCTGTCAGGTGAGTGAGTGGGCCCAGCTGATCAAGGGTAAGAGCAGCTCTGAAGAAGAGGGGGGTCCCAGAGCTCCGCCTCGTGCCCCGCCCAGCCCAGGGCTGGGGTTATATATTTAAAGGGAAAAATCACAGCATATAGGAAAAGGAAGAGCAGTAAGAAATAGAAGAGACAGGAACACAGGGTGAAAAAAAGATGAGAGACATAAGGGAGAAAGACAAGAGCTCAAAGCCTTGATGCATGGGTGCGTCATCTCATTCTGCTAGTCCCTAGCACATCTGTGGGTGTTTGGGTGTTTAACCACCTTTCCTTGCTCCCAAGATGTCTCAACCCTTAAGCCTTTGCAGGCTCCTTTCTGAATACCTTCAGGCACCCACAGATGTTTCCTGTTGTGTAGCCACAGGGACCTGCTCGTCCCACTTCAAGCTGGGAGGCCTTGCATAAGTGACCTAGCCTCTCAGAACCTTGTCATCTCCTCTGCAAGCAGAACAATTATGGCGCCTCTCTTACCACAGTGGTAAGGATTACAACAGACAACCAAACTCTTAAAACGTTACCAGTCCCAGTTAACGTAAGAGGCTCTCTTCCACATGCTTATCATTCTTCTTCCTAGAATTATTAGACTTTTCCTACTAGCTGGTCGTTTTCTTGGCAAGAGGGGAGAGACTATGAAAAGCTCAGAGTTGGTGTAATTTCTGTGGGAGATGAAGCCAGGAAGAAGTCACTTAACATCTTATGCTCCTCAATCAATTTCTCTGTCGCTATACCCCTCTCCACTGCAGGCACCCAAGTGGATGAGGGGGTCCGCTCAGCCAGCAAGCGCATTGTGGCTCCCCCTGGAGGCCGTTCTAATATCACATCCCTGAGTTAAGCACCCCCACCCCAAAGAGGGAAGCAGAAGAAAGAAGAGATTTTTTTGAAGCCAAAATGGTACACCGATGTTTAAGAAGGAAAGCGAATCCAAACGGTTGTGATCTAAAGAATCAAGAAGCCTCAAGCCTTATGTTTCTCCATGTTACGCTCGCTTGCCTAGCTTTACGAATATTGCTTTGTTTTCTGTTTATGCATAGCTTCAATTTGTTTGGCCCTCTCCCCCATTGACATGCATGCAGTCAGACAGGCCACTAAGGTAAAGAGTCTGCTATATTATAGTGTTGAGAGCGTGTGTAGTGCTGCATCTTACGACGACAGGACACACAAAGCTGGGGCGTCAGGAAACCGAACGAAAGGGACACCAGTTATTAGGGGTGAGTGGGTGGTGGGAGTCCAGAGCAAAGTGGAGGGTGTGGAGGGCTGGGGTAGGGCATGCAGAGGGAGGTGGGTGGGCCAGGTGAGCAGAAGGGGTGTTGTGTATTGTGCTGATGATCTACATTTATTTCCACGGAAGATGGCCAGCTACTTGTGACAGCCATCACTTTACCACGATCCTGCGGGGTCTGCAGAGAAGGCAAGGGGTCTTCAGGTTCTGGACTTGGTCACGTTCCTTTCTAGTAGAGTCTGTTTCTTTGAATGTTCATTAAAACTCCAAACCCCAACCAGTCCCACCTTCTTGATTATGCCAGGGTTTGATGGGCCTCTTTCTCGGTGTTGCTTTAAACTCCCTTTTTTTCTGGGCTGGGAAGGTCAGACAGGGAAAGAGCAAATGACTCTTCTCTTCCTTTCTTTCTCCCTGCCTCCTTGGTGCTTTTAAAAGGTAGCAGCTCTGAGCACAGCTGCTCCCTCAGTAAGGAGGGCTGCAGAAGCTTAAATCCACACCCCGTGAACACAGGAGAGCTCGCCTCTCGCTCTCCTGCCTCTGCAATCCCAGAAGAGGAGCGTGTCTCTGGCATCCTGAGAGATTTCAACTCCCAGGTGGCAGAAGGAAGGGCCTCTCCTGCCATCGTGAGTGAGCAAAGCTCTTGGTCTCCTGAGATCCAGGCACATGGATGCCCGAAGAAGATTCTTTTGAAAGTTGATTTTATTCGTTGTTCCCTAACTTTTACTGTGGATAGGTAATTTCAGCAGAGATTGGGAGGGCCAGACTTGAGCCCAGGGAGCAGGAGCATGTTATGTAATGCTGGTTCTGTCTTTCATTCCCAGACCATTTGTTCCCTCTTCATTAGCAGAACATTGAGGGGAACTTTTTGTTTCGCTACTAAAATCTTCAAGGTGAGTGTAAGTGATCTAACAGCGTCCTCCTGATAGGCACGTAAAGGTAGTCGGCATGCAGCATTTGTACCTCTCCTGTCTGTTACAGTTGAAGGTCCATTTCACGACCAGGCCATTTCAGAAAACTCAAGATTGGACCAGGTTCTATGAGCAAGGAAAAGATCAGTGAAACCAAGAGGCCCTTAAGTATTTAATCTAGAGGATCCGACTGGTAGAACACATAGCCCTGTGTACTAAGTACTTTGAAGAGAAGAGCAGGCCTCAGACACCTTTTAAGTGCTTAGGAGAAACCATTATCTCTGACTTCTGTTTGTATGTGTAGTTTTGTTTCTCTCTCCCTCGCTTGCTCTCTCTCTTTCTTTTGCGGTGCTGGGGATGGGACCCAGGGCCTCGCACATGCTAGGCAAGCGCTCTACCACTGAGCCGCACCCCACCCCCAGCCCTAACTACAGGCTTTAATCAGTTGAAGACCATCGAAAAGGTATTTCTTTATAAAACTCTTTTTTAATAGGGAATCTTGCTATTTTAAGGCTCTCATGGTGCTTTTCTTTTAGGGGAAACTTAAAAAGGAAAATGTGGCTTCATTTGCAATTCAAATATTTGGAGCCCTATTAAGGAACTCGGAATGACCTTTATATCCAAAGGGAATTTGCCAGACCTGAAGCATATACCTCATATATAGCTGGGCTGGGCTTTAGGATAATTGCAGTACCAGACATGACCACCAGATGGAGGGAAAGACACAAAGATAGCCTAGTCTGAGCATCCATCCACCTGTGTACCATCTGCTATGTGATTGATTATCCAGCCCCGGGCCCACTTGTTCCTCCATGGCCTCTCTATGGCACAAAAATAAATCTTCCATTGGCAAATTGGTCATCTGCAGCACACTTGGGATTTCAAAATGCAGCGTTCAACCAGAGTTTTATATCTACACAAGCATTCCATGCTATAGGAAGAAACAACTGTTTATAGTGCCCTCAGGACAGGCAACCCCAGCTTGGGAAGCCTCCCTTTCTTTGCTCACAATTGGTAACATTTCAGCATAGAAATTCCTGAGAATTCCCAGAAAACTCTCCACTATTTTCTTAACATGGGTACTGAATACCATGGTACTTAAGTTGAAATTTATATTCAATTTTGTTCAGTTCCACAGACATATCATATGGCCCTATGTGAAGGGCTTGGGGGAAGAAAATGACAATGAGTCAGGACCCTCTTTAAACTCACCCGCACCTCATCCATGAGGGAGGGCACACGGGGCCTGCTGCCCCACTCCTGAGCTGGCTTGTGCCATCTCATCTCTTGGCCTGACTCTTCTCTGTGAATGACCCTGCATCCCCCAAACCTTCTCGTGTGGTCTCTAAGCCCAGATTCCGGCCAATCATTCTCACTAAGAGAACCACAGACTCGTGTTATTAAGAAGATATCTGTGGAACTGTTAAATAAGACATCCAACTGGAGATAATCGTTTTACTTCTAAGTTTGCTAAATCCAGTGGAATTAATCATCCTCCAAATGGATTTTTTTCCAGTCATCCTTTGACCTTTTTCTTTATGACTATACCCAGAGAGTCATTCTCTTCTCCCAAGGTTTGAATCCCACTCCTGGCCACCATTCTACTCACCCCAAGATGCCCCTTCCAACAGGGGTTGGAAGGTTCCCATCCTTGATTCTTGCCAGGAGCCTCCCAGGCCTCCTCCCCTGAACAACCCCAGCTGGAGTCCCAGATGCAGTCATGGGCTGTCCCGGGCAGCCAGCATTCCTCATAAGTTCCCCCTTTGAGAAATGGTGTGTGGGTGTTCAGTTCTGTGTCTGGTGGATATGGACAGACAGTAAACCGCCCTGTGATCTGTGCTAGCTGTGAGGCAGCTCTCCAACGTGAAGAGCTGTTTGGTTTGAACCGTGAAAAAAAAAAAAAAACTGTGTTTTGAGTTAGCTGAGATTAAAGAGAAAAAAAAACTCATCCAGTGACTGTTACTGTAAACCTGGTTATTAAAATAACTATAAAATTACCAACTTTGTTCTCTGGGCTTTTCTGTGTGTGATGGTCATTCCTCCTGTTACACTGATATGGCAGAGTAAGACTGAAATCGTTAGCAAATGGGGTCTATCTGAGGACAAGAGTTAGCTGGAGATTTCTTTTGATTTGTCCTCTCAATGAGTTGCTAGTTTTGGGCCACAGACCATTTACTGAAACGTTGGGGTTTAAGATTTTCCTGTGAACCATCAGATTTCATATCAGTGTAGGTATTCTCATTTGGAATAAATCTAACTGAGTTTAGGATAGAACCTAAAAGGTCTTTTTTGTGACTTTTGTCTTGTTTGGCTTACTTAGTTTTGGTCCTTTAAGCCCTTGCTGCTAGGTTGCTTTATAAGCATGTTCTACTTCTTTCTAAAAGACTGGACTTGGAGAAAAAAACCCAACTAAATGTGCCAAAGTATGTCCTTTAGCAATGTGATCTTCAGAGGTCAAATGAGTGCTTAGAAGGATTATTTGCTATGTCCATCTTATTAGAGCCTTCCGGTAAATATCAGCAAGTTGAAAGCTGTAACAATCCTACAATAAAGAAGTTTTTACAACTTTCTCCAGGCTTGGGATGTAGCTCAATGGTAGAGCACTTGCTTTGCATACTCGAGGCCCTGCATTGCAGCCCTAGCACCAAACAAACAAACAAACAAAAAAACCCAAACACACAAAACTGTCCACCTCAGGGTTCTCAAAACTTTCTGAATATGGAACCTTTCCACCCTGTATCAGGTTTTCACAGGCCACCAAACGTGTTATACCAGACCTTCTAAGAAAACGCTGCTGAATCCGGTGCTAACTTGTGCAGGTTGTTTTTCATTGGAAAGGTTAGACTAATGTATGAGGATGAGGGTGGAGGTGTGGAAAGAGGAATTTTTAAATCTTGTGCAATGAAAAAGCTCAGGGATCGATCTGGGTAGACTCACTCGGGCCAGCTGGATCAAAGTGCTGGACCCTGACATCAGGTTCCATCACAGCCCGCCTGCCTGCAGGAACTGCTTCCTTCTTAGGAAAGCCCTTTCCACGGAAGAGGGCAAAGCTCTCCAGGTTCTCTTTTCACCTTATTAACCTCAGAAGAAGGTGAGAGTTTCCTCAGTAGTCCCAAAAGAACTTGTCCCTGATCGGTCTGGCTTGCGCATGTGTCGTGTGTTCACTGTGAACCACTCAGAAGAGAGGAGGGGATTAATTGCTCACACCTGCTCACATGCCCAGCCCCCAAATCACCTGAAGCACATGGTGTCAGAAACTCCACCAAAACAATCAGTGTTGGATACCAGAAGAGGGACGGGCACTGGGAAGGCAGAGCTAGGGCTACGGCAGCATGCTCAGCCTGCGAGGAGGCAGGAGTGTTTGTGCAGCGGGGGTAGTTGGGGAGGAAATGGGCCTTGAGGATAGCAATTTCGAATTAATTGCTTTTATGTGTGATGAGTCCTTTTTGGTCTGGTAGCACAATGCCTTTGATATAAGAGCTGAGTGAGTGTACCTTTTAACACAGAAACCAGGTCAAAAGCTATTCTGAGCCCATAAAGAATTACTTTACAGTTGAGGTTCGAGATTTGATGTTTAATAAGTTTTGGTCCCTAGTGCTGTGTGATGTCTCAAACTGAGGACTTCCTCCTGCTCATGACCACAGAGTGAGTGAGCTCTGCCAAGGATTTGAGTAATTTTATAGGGAATCATCATCACATACAAGGAACTCAGGATGCAGACCTCTAAAAGGGATGAAGTGGTGTTGAAAAGTTCTGGTGAAACATACATTGACTAACTTTCACACCTCTGTAGCCCGAAGGTGTTCAGTGGCTGAGTCACATCTGACCAGGTGGGGAAAGGAAACACTGAAGGGGAACAACAAGGCCCTTGGGTTGCAAAGAACTTTCTGGAATCAGCTCTCTTAACAACAACCTATCACGACTATGAGCAGGAAATGGAGGATAAAACGGCCAGAGCAACCTGTAAAACTGAGATCACATACATAAGGCCAGTGTTCTTCAGAATCTAAAGAGTTCTTGACCCTGCCACTTGCTGCGTGCTGCCTCCTGGGAACAGCAAGACAGAGCACTTAACATGACAGGGTACTCAGCATGCAGTACCTTAGAGTCCACAAGAATTACAAGAGCCCACATACTCCAGGCTAATCCCAGGGAGCCGGCAGCTTGCTGGTTGCTAAGCTATTGTGAGTCTGAGAGACATTTGGAAGCCCCCCCTGCATTCTCTCCTGAGGCAGAAGGCACTCCTAGCCACAGCACTTCAAAGGTGCCTGTTACTGTCTAATCTTAGATTATGGGGTTTGGAACATCCACCAGCTGCTCCCGTGTATGAAATGGGACAGAACCCCAAGGATGAGGGAGGCAGCATGCTGAAAAAGGAGATGCAGGCGCCATCTATGAGTGAGGTCATAATGAAAGGCAGAAACTGGAATTCCAGGCTGTGTTCAATGAGATGTGAATGCTAGAGGAATCTGATGTTGTAATGTTTATATATGTGGACTAGTTAAGATATTCCACAGTTACAGAACATCATTTCTATCGCCAGCTGATCCCTGCTAGGGTACATTCCTCAAGACAGGAAATGGAAGTAAAAACAGGTAACCTGGGGTTACAGGTAACCCCCAAAACTTCCTCTAAGGAAAACAAATTTTACCCACACACACATACAAATAAACACACATACACAGCTGACAAAGAAAAGTCACTAGTTCACCATTATAGAGGACATAGTTTAATACATGCAGGCACATTTACATTATGCATGCTACAGCTCAACAGAAGCATGTTTTTCTCATTTAAGAGATCAGATTAGTTTACAACAGCACAGACAACTGAAGTTTGTATTTTTAACATCAATATTTAATACGAGTCAGACACACTGAATAGTAACCAACAGTAATCACAGGTGGACAGAAGTAGGAAACAGGATTTTGTGTAGGCAGAATACCAAGACGAGTGGGTACTGAAACGAAAAATGCTTTTCCTGCCTTTTTGTTGAGCTTTTGAAACACTGAACCCTTCGCATCACTGTCAGCGAAACACAGCAACACTGGCCCATTAATAGCTACATTAAGAATCTTCCTAGTTATTTATCCATCCATCCAATCTAGGAAAAAGCTATAATGATAGAAAAGCAAGTCATTTCTGGTTAAAATTTTCCTATCAGACCAAGCCTAACCACCAATTAATTAGATTATAGTCATTAAATCAGCAATGCTGTGTGCTGCTCAAAGTTCATCCCTGCCCTAGCAGTGACCTCAGCCAAAGCCAGGGCTGCTGCAGGGTGTGTTAGTCATCAGCAGTATTGCACTGTGCTCTGTAGAATCAGGACAGGCCCGGGCTGCAAGGCCCCACCTCCACGCAAGGTCACTGTGAAATCCCTGCAGGTGCGGGTCTGCCATAGAGCGGAATGTTCTAACAAGATACTCTGGACCTCAAAACCTGCCCAGACCTCTCAGATGCTCTACACAGGTAAGGAAGGATGCTGTTAGGGGGAAAAGACTCCAGGAATACCAAACAAAAGGAGACAGTAGTCACCTTGTTCTCTAAACTCCTTAACCCAAGCCTTGTCACGAATCTAGATGAGTCATGTTCCACATCTGGTAAGCAACTAACTTTTAGCACAAGTTATAGAATAAAACCAGAAGATCTGATTTCAATAACTAGCAATCACCACAAGGATTTAGAAAAAGGTGTTTTTTAAAATTTGATTTGGGGGATTTTTTTGTTATTGTTATCTTTAAAACGTACAGTGGTGGGAAGTACTTAGAATCAATTATTCTATGCTGCCAGACACAGTCCATTTCTTTCTTGTCCTGTGTGGTGTGTGTGTGTGTGTGTGTGTGTGTGTGTGTGTGTGTGTGTGGTGCTGGGGATCAAATCCAGCTTTTCACGTATGCTAAGTATGCACTCTACCACTGTTGACCCAGCTCAAGGCTCTTTCTCTTTTAACTTGAAGCCCATTGCATGCCAGTCGTCTGGAGAGCTCTGGAAATTCACGCTATTCTCTTAGTGTGTCCATAGTTCTGAAAGCCAATGTTTCTGTGCAATGTTTTAGGCACAGAAAGCATGAGTTCAAATTGCAGAGACTGCATGGGATTCCTATCTTAGATTGTATAGATGCGAAACAACACACATGATTAACTCTCATGGTCAGGAGATCCTGCTGTTCCGGCTGCCCTTTGGTAAGTGAAGTGTTCCTGAAAGCAGCACTTTTGGGTTGATGCACACGAGTACCTCACGGGATGAGATGGCAGGAGAGGTGAGACTACAGCACATCGGGTCTTGAATAAAGACAAATGGAAGATGGAGGCTGGGACAAGCAAGAAAGCTCCTGACACTCGTGGCTCACCAGCCTTGGGCAGAATCTGGTGGCCTTCTTATTCCTGCTCTTTCAGTCCATCCTCCACTCTGAAGCAAGTGCTTTGAGGTTATAGTGTTTAGAGAAAAACAAAATAGCATAGACAAATAACAAGGGGGAACTCTAGGAAAGAGGAGCCAAACAGAAAAAAAGAGCTGGCTTTTAATTCTTTAACAAAAATATGGTTGCTCTAAAGTACAGAGGCACTACTTCATAGTTGTAGAATTTCTGGGCCTTTCATTGAAAGAAAAGCATAAGTGCTGATCTTAAGTTCAGCTTTGACTTTCTGCCCATGCTTAGTTGCCGCAGCGTGACATCCCTCTGAAAATGTCTCGTGTAGCAGCCAGGCATCCTGTCTATTTCTACCAGTCTGGCTGCCCACGCGGGCATCAGTCTGGTCTTCTGGGTTGCCAATTTACTGCCACAGTGGCGAAGCCCAAACGCTCCATTAGCAAGGAGAGGTTTAGGTGATGTGAGTAATCAAAAGGTTAAAACAATCCTCTGAAAGCCTATTCATTCTTGACTGTACCCAATGTCACTGATAGGTTGCCAAAAAATAGTTCTTCAAAGACCTTCTTTGTCTCAGTACATTGGAGTCATATACACTTTGGGTGAATTAAGCTTTGCAAATAAACAAATTAAAAGAAAGACTGAGACATCAATAATATTTTCAATAACTGGCAATTCTGCCTGCCATTCTTGCAGTAAGCATAAGGGGGGAGACTTGATACCGCTGTACCCTTAGTGAATCTCCTCACATGTGTGACCGTCCTGCTGACCTACGTGCAATTCGAGTCTATAAAGACATGCATCTCTTGCCCAATATTTTAATTCACAATGAGTTCAAAATAAAAATAAAACAAAAAGTGACTTGTTTCATTATGGAAGAGTGATTCACCCTACTAGTCTTCATTAAGAAAAGATACTTTCTCTACGTTACTGGTAATTAAGGGATTTTTCAAGGTAAATTTTAATATCTTTGAAATTCACTTCTAGTTAGAACATACCCCCATCAGATGCAACTCTGAAGTAAACATATCATTGGAGTGACAATGTCCTTCTATGTCCTCTGTGTATGCAGGTCTCTGCTAATCTTCAGAGGATTCTTAGCCCTCAAGCAACATGCATGTTAGAAGGCAAATGGTGTGCTAACATTAAACAACTAGCTTGCTGAAAGGGGAAAGAAAAAGTGCCCTGATTTGTAGTATTTGCTAATTTCCATAGTGTGAATCTTCTTATCACCACCAATCTCAAATTACCAATCACTGAAGAAGTTGGGGAGCTTGCACACAGTAGGCTATTACTAGCTGATCAAGGCTAATTCCAGTACTCCCTGGAGGTCCTAGTAGTCTATGTTACTTCTAATCTTACCCCATGTATTTCTTCTTCATGGAATTTTTAAATTTCTACCCAATAGGTGTTTGGGATTCTGGCATCTTTATGAAGTTTTTGACCTCTGAAGAGGCTCGCTGTGTCCAATGTCCATTTGTCACAGTGTAATCAGAAAGAATGGAAAAATATGTTTACATTCTAATATTCCTTTTAAAATAAAATAAAGGCCATTTATAATAACATTTGTAGCACTAAAAAGGCAAAGTACAGTTCATCCAATACAACTCTCTCATTTGGATGAATAAACAGAAGCAGAGAAAGTGGTTAAATGACTTGCTTGAGGTCACCTAGTTAATTAATGATGAAAATAGATCTCAGGAGCCCAGGCCCAGGACTCTTCACAGGATCATGCTGCCTCCTTCAAAGGATATTCATTCACATTTTCTAAGTCATGAGGCATTGGGTGTCAAGAACTGCTGCTGCCTCTTCTTGATGTGGATACTCAGGAGTTCCTGGCCTGAAGCGCCAAGAAATGCCCCACGAAGAAGATGCTGAGGACTTTACAGGTCGTTATTCTGGCCATCCTTTTCTTGTGAGTTTTTGGTTTGTTCCAAGGTTAGATTTGCTTGACTTTTATTAAAGTCTCTTTTTACTCTTAAAAGAAAAAAAAAGAGGATTTTATTATTTGAAAAGAAAAATGAACAGGTTAAACCATTGAAATAACATAAAGCTCAGTAATTTATGACGAGGTATGAGGCCAATAAGCCTCAAAGTCATTGGTTGTGTTTCCTACCCAATTCCTCTGTCCTTCCATAAACAGAAACTTGATGATGGGGTAAGTTACACATTAAAAAATTATAAATCCCTTAGAAGTAAAAACAGACTGAATTTTCTACTAAAAAAAAAACCATACAGATGTGCATAAGTTTTGTAATGAGAATAAATTTAAAATATTAAAAAATATTTCTTTGAAAATAAATTCTGGCTGCTGGAACAGCATCATTTTCTAAGCTGCTGCCCCACCCCCTGCCCCAGGGTTACTTACTTTTCTCTGTTGAAAATTATAAACTCCTTCTGGACAGATTCAAGGTGTTCTTGCAGAAGACATGCCTTTCAGGCGAACATTGAGGAACAATAAAGGTATAGTTAGAAGACGAATGATTCTCAGGTAGCAAATAAGCTACAGAGTTTGAACTATCAAAGTGGATTCAAAAATGGAAGTGTAGGAAAAGATTCTGGGAAGGTGGTGGAGTAGGAATCTTTCCACCTACGCAACAATGGCATTGGCAGATTCTGTCTGATGGACCTATTTTGGAGTCCTGGAGTATATTGAAGTCTTGGGATTTCCACTGGCAAGTCCTGGGTGGTCAAGTGCCATTCATTGCTATTAATTTTGGTCCTTAGCATAGTAATAGCTCCCCATCTACCACCCAGCAGGCTCCTGGAAGGGAGCCATGCACGTGTTCCTGGAGCAGCTTACAGGAACCACGATGGGAAATTAGGACTCTGTCTTCCAAATGCTGGGGATCTGTGTTCTGATCACTGATTGCTGTTTCTAATCATGGAGGTGCAGAAGCTGGTTACCACTGCTCTCCTCCTCATTGTTACAAGCCTTCCCACATCGGGCAAAAGCAGGGTGCCCAGGTGACCTCCCAGCAGAAGCTCTGAAATGAGCTGTGGCCAGCACGAGGATGCCGTCACCCTGAATTTGGCGGGGACCTATTCACCTGAGAGGAATCACATTTCATTTCCTTTCCTTTTTTTGCCAGACGTTTCTTTTTCTTGTGAAGAGGTTTAGACTCCAAAATCATTTCTTCGAGTTCAAAGGTGGGGTCACAATTCAGCCTGCCTTTCTGCAAGGGAGAGAGGTCGTTTCAGTCCTCAGATCCCTGTATCCTTCTGAAAACATACCAGATCTAATATTATTCTTGGTCTTAATGAAGCAGTCCAAGAATAAGAAGTTTGGATTCCCTCTCAAAGTTTTAAATCATTTGTTGCCAGCATTGCTTCTCACATACTTTGATTTTTTACTTTATTTTTCAAAAATTTCCAGTTAGTTTTTGATGCACAAGAAAGTAAAGCAAATTAAAATTAATTTCTAAAGTTAGAGCTCTTGGTTTTCTCCAAGTTCACGCTAAGGACCACACACATGAGAATCACCCCAGTTGCTTATTCAGCTTCACAGGTCTTCATCCAGATTTTCTAAGTCAAGATTTTAGGGTTTCTGAACATGAAGTCAAGAATCTGCCCTTTAATAAGCTCCCCCAAATAATTGCAATTCACAGAAAAGCCAGAGAACCCTAACATGGAGATTGTGTTAAGGCAGCACAAACAGCTACAGGAGGAGGAATAGAAGCAACAGTATGTAGTTCCTAGACCTCCATTATGTCATGTGACAATCATGGTATAAGCTGCCACTACGCTCTACCACATGGTCAGGTACGAACTCTGCCTCACTTTCCTGTTGCTCCAGGAGGTAGAGAGCTCCATCCTCAGAATCCTACCACACTGTTTTTTTCCTTCTCTCCCCCTGCACCCTTAAGCAATCCACCCACTGTAGCACCCCATCCAGCAGTGTACATAGAAGATCATACTCATACCTGCCCATACCAAGAGTCTCACCTGGGCTGGAGCAGAAAGTGTTGAGTTGTTTCTACAAGACCCTTTAGGAGCCATTATTATTCCCAGTGCTCCTACAGCTGAATATATAATTCAGGTCCCAGGCACAGAAAAGGAGCTAGGGGCCCAATAGGGCCCCTTGGCCTAAGCTTCTAACAATAGTCTATGGTGAGACATAGATGTCCTTGGTTGGGTGCTCATTCTATGGGAATTATTTATCTTTTGCTATTAGTCCTTAAAAATATAGACCTATGAGGCCAGACGTGGTGGTGCACGCTTGTAATCCCAGTACTTGGGAGGTTGAGACGGGAGGATTCGGGTTTGTGGCCAGCCTCAGCTACTTAGTGAGGCCCTCCGCAACTTAGTGAGACCCTGTTTCAAAATCAAGAATAAAAAATAGGGCTGGGGATGTAGCTCAGAGGTAGAATGCCCCTGGGTTTAATTCCCAGTACTGAAAAAAATACACACACACACATACAAACACACACACACACACACACACACACACACACACACACACACACACACCTATGAGATAAAATTTGTAAGAAAGGGTGGTTAATGGTAAAAATTCTTCACCCTCCCTCAATAGTTTTCAGTCCTCTGACTCACAGATGATCACGGACACAAGTTACCACATCTTTGTAATCCGAGAAAATATTTTTACCACCAGTAGATTTGTGGAAATGACTATTTGGGGGACTGGGACTGCTTGCCAATAAAAGCACAGCACAAAATGTGGTTGGGATCTGGACCTCCAGACAAAATATATCTGCATTAGAATCCCAGCTTGGCCACTTGCTAGTTGTATAACTTTTGGTGACCAATTTACCCTGTATGTCAGTCTTTCATCTGAAAAATAGGTACTTGGGCTCTTTTACAATACTAGTGTGATTATCTAGTGAGACAATGTGTGGATCTGTCACACTGAGCAGGGAGCATTGAATGAGAGTTATTATGGGTTTGTTGAGATTGTCTTACATTAGGGACAAAGCCTGGAATGAGCCTCTTCTCCAAAACCGCATCCCAGTTCATATCGTTCATGTACGGGAAGTTTTGAATGTCAGTCAAGTGGGAAAATCGTTGGTCTGGATTAGGTTCAAGTAGCTGCCAATGAAAAACAAATGTCAAGATTGTGAGGAAGGCCAAGACTTAGCGAAACAAAAAAACAAATCATGTAAATTTCATTTAAGTGTTTCCAAGTGTAGGATTGAAGGATACAAAGCAATGTCCCCTTTTTCTAAACCCAAATGCAAATAACACAGATAATGCATGATTGCAATAAGCACTAGAAATATGGTTTGCAATGTGGTAAGTACAAAAGGTTTGTCCCGACTGGGTCAAACATATCTGATTCCTGACTCTCTGACTTACTAGCTATGGGCAAGTTTGTTTTCTCTCCCTCCATTTACCAATCTGTAAGAAAAAGATAATAACTTACTTCATGAGGCTATAACCACAATTAAATAAGGCTAGGTATATAATTAGCTTGCTAGAATGTCTATTCTTACTAGGTGGTAATGTTCATACATTTTCACAAGAGAAGCTGACTTCCCAATGGTAGCTGTTTTTACGACTAATTTTAAAATACATCAGAGTGGCACAGATAAGGTATACCTACAGTTACTCTTATTGTTCTGAGTTTCAATAACCAAGGTTAAGGATTTTCGCTGTTAACCATGTCAGACTCAACATCACATCAACAATGTGGCTCAAATACGTGTCACCCCCACTTGAGACTGCTCAGAGAGGACAAGGAATAGCAGAGTATAATTTTGGGGTGAAGTGGGTCATCTTAAATCTGAGAAATAATTTGCTATGTCAAATGACCTCCCACTCGTTATCTTTAACATTCAGTAATGGAATGTTTCTGTTTCAAAACAGGGAACTTCTCCTTAAAGATAAGAAAATCTTTAGCTTCTGAAACTCTTTTCTTTATCAGCCACAATCTGGGCAATCTTCTCTCCTTGGAGGAAGGGAGGAGTCAAGCCCCTCCTCTTGGGTGCCCACACCACACACTATTGAGCTCTTGCTATAACTGTACATGGGCACCCTGCTATGGACCTCACTCATTCAAATACCAAATTTTACCACCTGTCTTGGCCAATGCTGAAAATACCATGGTACATAGTCAGAAAGGGTCTGTACCCTTGTGCAAAAGAATAATCACTAACACACGGACAGAAATTCTATGAAGGAAAGATAGTGTTAACAGAGCTTTCAACAGAGGAAGACTCCCCAAGGAAGTGATATTTGTGCTAAGATCTGAAGCTGTACTTCTCAAACTAGGTAGAAGGGCCAGTTATTTTTGTTTTTTGTTTAATTTTGGACCCATTCACACCAGATGTGGTCTCACTGTGCATGGCTCCCATGCAGCTCCACACCATATACAACTTGTGATCAGAGTTCAACATCAGCCAAAGAACCACGTATTCAGTTGAGTGAGGTAAGTCCATTGACCATGTGCTTAGACACTACACAAGTGGCAACTTTCTGTAAGCCATTCCAAATGCTTCTCTCAATTTCTGTGATTAAAATGGACCTGTATGAAGCAATTCATGGACTAGAACCCCTCAGTGAATCAGGGAGGGATCTGGAGGTAATGTTCTAGTAAGGGATATTAGCAGCTGCAAAGGCCATCGGATGAGTAGGAGACTAGTATGTGAGGCCAATGAAGGGAGAGAGAAGGAGAAGAAGAAAGGCAGAGCAGTTTATATGTAGTAAAAGGGGGATAATCATTCAAAAGAAGTCTCGAGAAGTAGAACCTTTATATCATACAAATTATTTTGATCATAATTATAAGACCAGTGGGAAGACACTGAACTGTCCTTTGAGCAGATAACTATGGGGCAGAGTGAAGAACAGAAGAGAATGGGAAAATCAAGGACCAAATCCATTCTAAAATAAGACTTGGTGGCAGCGGTATTGGGGAGATAACAGTGGAGATGAGAAGGGAAAGGTTCAAAATACCGAACTTGAGAAGGAGGAAGAACAAGGGAGTGTGACGGGAAATGGGGAAGGGTTAAATGAGAAATGCATGCATGTATGCCTTTATCAGCTTGTGTCTAACAAAGATGTATGATTATAATGCACCAATTAAAAAATAAAATTAAAAAAATAAAATGCAAACTTTAAAAACTCGACGATGGATTGGATATGGAGGTGCTGGAGCAGTGAGTGCAAGTTTCTGGCTTGAATAAATGGATGGGTTGGAGGGGCCAGTCACTGAGAGAGAGAGAGAGAGAGCACTAGAAGAAGTCCAAGAAATATAGGGAGAATAAAAATTCCATTTTGGATACAGTGAGTTTGAGAAGGCTTTGAGACATCAAAGCAAACTTGTGCACTGACTTAACAAAGCCATAAGCTCTTAATTGCAACAACCATTTGAGAAATGTATATTATCATGACTACCTTAATAGTATACACTAACTTCTAACTTTAAACCAGAACACATGCTTCTTCTTCTCTTCTATTTCCTCCCTCCCTCCCTTCCTTCCTTCCTTTCTCTTTCAAACCTGTGGATATTCTACCACCAAAAAACATCCATAGCACTTTTTACTTTATATTTTGAGCTAGGATCTGACTTAGTTGCCCCGATCAGCCTCAAATTTGTGATTCTCCTGCCTCAACCACCAAATAGCTGGGGTTACAGGTGTGCACCATTGTTCAGCCAGCATGCTTCCTGTCATCACTTCCTTTTGATGGGCAGTCTTCTTTCTTACCTTTTTAAGAAGTGACACCATTTCTTGCGACCAGGCAGAAGGGTAAGTCACAATAGCCGTCTCAAACATGTGCACAATTTCCTTGCTGGAAGTACTGGAGCGAATGTGATATGGTCTCTTAAGGGAGAGAAGAAGTAAATGTCTTCATTTTTATTTGGCAAAAGGAAAAAAAATGTGTAAATGTTTCCAAGCTAAATGTTCAACCAATAAAAGACCAGTATCAATTATAACCCATCCTGCTGATTGTTACACTGCCATAGCATATGTGGCCAAGTGATGCCAGACCTCCTATTTTTTAGATATGCCAGAAACCTCTAGTTTTTTTGTGAAATATCACAATTTTTAAAAGTTAGTAATTCTGATGATCCAAACAAAATATTTCAGTGGGTTGAATTAGCTTCTGAGATGTTGATTTGAAACTATTTTGTAAGGTAACATACAACATTTTCATAAAATACTAAACAAGTGCCCAATGAATTGAAAACTTCCAAGTTGCTATATATGGGTTGATCATAGAGAGATCCAGAATTGTACTGTACCCTGCTTTTCATTTATTTGAAACAATGAGGATGTTCAGGGCAAAAAGTCACTTAGGAAACATCAACTCCAGCCCCAAAACCAAGGAATCCCTGGTGCCATGAAGTGTGCAGAATTTTATGATGAGGCAAAAGATTTTTTAACTTCTGGAGGAAACAGGTTCATGTGTACTTTTATTTCTTTTTTCAATTTCAATTCAAACTTATCAAAGGTTAATGCTGTCCAAAATTCACATATGTCATTTAAAGACATTTAAAATATGTCACTTTATTATTCATTATTTCATCATGTGTAGTTTCTAAAATACTTTTATTGGTGTATTATAGTCTCACATCATAATGTAGTGCACAGTGATTCTGACAGTTTTAACTGGGAGGAAAGAAACCAACGTGGATTGTTATAGCTGGAACAGCTGTCCAGTAGGGGGCAGCCTTTATTGGTATCAGCTTCTATTTTGTCAGAAACTCACCTACTGAAATTTCTTTTCTTGTACATGAACTGAAAGCAATGTAAAATCAAAAAGTATGCCATACTCGCATTCCTGTCCATGGGACCTAGCACTTGGTAGGCGTTCAATACATGCCTGTTAATTGTTTGTAAATTAACAAAAATTCCACATTAAACTATTGTATGGTTAAAATCGAATATACTCATTCATCACATGACTCACTGTTTCCAGATATTTCATAAATGACTACTGACTGATAAACTAAACTAAAGGGAAGGAAAATATGTATGCTTTTCCCTGTAGTAAATGAGTACTAAGTAATAAAATGTAACCAAGTGTTTGAGCTCTCAAAGCAGAAGGATTTGGGTGTTAAACTCAGCCAGCTTCTGTTTCTTCATCTGTAACATGAATCACCTCATAAGATTCTGGGAAAATCAGAGGAGACAGTAAACTTTTCAGTAGAGTGGTTAATGCCTATTAAATCCAGGAGAGCTGTTTTTATTGTTATTGACACAACTATTGAAAACGCCATATATAAATGTGAATAGCAATCAAAGAAATGAGTCTCCAATCACAACAGTGTGAAGAAAGGCTTAATTCAACATGTGATAAGTGGTCAAGGTGAGCTGCTCAGGAACCATGCAGTGCCAGGAGGTAAGCCCTAGGATGAAAATCAGGTCACACTTTTCATTCTTTTTAAGTAAGGTCTAAAACAAACTGCCATGTTTTTTTTTTTTTCCTTAAGACTAGGTAAAGGACCTAAGTGATTTGTCTGGGTAACAATAGAGGGGAAATAACACCTCAATTCAATATAAGAAATGGAGTGCTAGTTGCTTTCTCACCATTACCAATGTTTTTTTGACTATGACCAGCCAGAAGGCACAACTGGTTACTCCACAGGATACTTTTCCCGCGTACCCACATGTATCCTGTGGGGTAACTGGAAAGCACTGGAGCTTCCAGAGTTATATGCATATGTAACTTTATTTTTTTCTTTTCCCTGAGTTTCTTCTTTATTTTAATTCATTGCTGCTGCTAAGCCTGTTATCTTTTGGCCATCTAGCAAACAAAATGATTTGATAAACTTGACTGAATTAACCTATGAATGCTGTCATTAACTAGTTAAAGAGTTTATATTTTTCCTCATTTACTTTAGAAGGTCATATTATGACTGAGTCAAACATGAAAACCAAAACTCCATGACCTGTCATCAGAAAAAGTGATCGCATTGTCTTTATCTCATTCTTTAACTTACTTTTTCTAGTTCTAAATTTAAAAATTCACTTTAAGTTATCAACTACCCGAATTACATATTTACTCATTTGCCAAGTGCTTATTGAATGCATACTATGCTTCACTGCCTCTATCAGGTACTGGTGATTCAATGAAGAACAAGAGAGATGTGATTTCTACATTGGTGAAGCCTAGGATCTACGTACAGAAACACATACGTACTTACATAGACTACACATATGCTTAGAGACACATTTAGATAAAGAGGATGCAAGTATAAAGAAGAGTTGCAGTGTATTGGACAGGATATTTCAAACAATTTTAGAGCAGAATATAAATTTAGAGTGAAACAAAGAATGAGCAAGGTAGAAAGGGAAGTGTTAGATGGTAACAAATAATGTGCTATGATTATAGTCTTATTTCAGGAGTGCAAAAGCAAGAGTTGCAGCCAATGATTTTGGTGCACGATGACAGAGATATACCTTAAGTTAATATTTATGGATAATAAAAAGCTATAAAAGACATGAACCTCAGCCTTTCTGTGGCGATGGGCAAAACTGAGAGACGACAAAGCAGTTTCATGGTTAAGAGACACATTCACCAAGACTATGGTCAAGCCCAGACGCTGTGGGGATGCTGTCAAGCACATTTTCTCTTTGAAACATCTACTTTTTCTGTAAATAATAATTTATAAATATAAAGGAAGTTATTATTTATTATCCTTTCTCTGTGGTTTAGTAATGATACTGGTACTCAAAGGTTGGTAATTTGTTTTCTTTAAATTAACTATATATTTTGACATATAATGGCATACAACCTCCCTAGTGATTCTTTCTTGTGAAAATTGATGTATAGTTATTTGTTCTTCTGCTCATCCAATACATATTTATTGTGTATATATTAAAAGTTAAACACTGTGGATAATACTGAACTATATATTTTCCTCACCTTTAATGAATTAACTAATTATATAAAAAGAAACGCAAAAATTGATATATTTGAAAAAATTGTAAGAGCAATACCTTTACAAAATGGATTTAACCCTAAATATTAGGATTGATGTTTTGACCTAGAAGGTTATGCATTTTATCTTATTAAATAAAAAATACATCTCAACAGAAAAGTAAAACAATTTTATTTTTGTTAATGCGGGTGAAAATCCATTATATGAATGCATAATAGGGACTTAAGCTGCTTTTGCTAAAAGCAGTGACTACAGGGGCTGATACCCTACAGGTAACTGAAGGCAGTCAGCAGCTCTGCCTGTATCTTGTGTATCTGTCTCCTTCATTACCTTAAACTTTGGATCAGGTCTCTGCTCAGCTTTGCACATGGGCCTGCTACTCATTTAAGGAGTGTTCATCTAAAACCTAATAATACAAGGTTTATTAGCCATCCATTTTTCCCTTTGAAGACTGAGGCAACACTTGTAGCAAGCTGTTCCAGAGCCCTGGAGTGGTACCTGAATGTCTCTAGTCATCGCCCCCCCTTCAAGATCACAAGTCTGATAGACACCCTGAGCGGCAAGTGGAAATCACCTGCTCAAGTGATAAGGACTTCTCCAGGGTCGCCTGGCAAAACCAGAACTGAGCAGCCAAAGCACAGCTGGGCCAGGGCTGCTTAACTCTATAGCCCTCCACCCCATCCCAGTTCTTTTCTATCTACACTTTCAGCTCCCGCCAACAACCGGGAGACAGGACTGAGATGCTAGAATTCACTCCACCTTCCCAGTATGGCCACATCATTCAAGCTTTTTTCCTGCACCATCACATCTTCTACTTGGTGTTTGGGTTGAGTGGCCAGACCTAGTTTACTGGGCCCAGGCCTCTGGCCTAAGACACCAGTAACAAACATAGAGGTATGCTGCAATGAAACCCACCATTCCGTAGAATTAATATGCACAACAGAATTCCAGGAAGCTAAAAATTGTATTTTTATGTATATATGAAGACAGATTATCCTTATGAGACCAGAAAAGATTTGGGAATGAATACAACAAACTGTTAATTTTTGAAGGTGAAAGGGAGTTTAGTTTCTTAATTGAGAATTTTCTTTGCCCTTAGGGCTATGGTTGTTTCTTAGTTTCATTGTTGTGGTTTTGTATATTTCTCAATAGACTTAAATTCAGATGGGCCACAAGAGGAGATACATAAATGTTTGATGCATGTATGGGTCACTTTAGCTAGGGAGTTCAAAGAAAGGTTCTTTATAGAAGCCCCCATTTGTCATAGTGATAAAGTATGAGCAAGATTTTAATAGAAAGAGACCTGAAGAAGGCTATTTTCTCCCACCACCCCCTACTACCAACAAAGTTGGGAGTTTAATAGTATTTCCTTTCTTACGAATGAATATACTGATTGTATATATAGAGGTTCTGAAAAGCCCTCAAATCCAGATATATGCTTAACTTTATTCAAACTCAATCTATCAATTACCAAGCTTCTGAAGATCATCAGGGATTATACTGGTATATATATGTATGTATGTGTGTGTCTGTGTGTGCGCGCACGCGCGCACGTGTGTGTGTGTGTGTGTGTGTGTGTGTGTGTGTGAGAGAGAGAGAGACAGAGAGAGAGAAGGAGGAGGAAGAGGGAGGCAGGGAGTTGTTAGAAACTGTTTGTTTTAAGGGAAAGGTCAGATCTGTGCTTTGGAAAAATGAATTTGTCAATGTTGTTACAACAGATCACAGGGAACTACCATAGAAATAAAGTGAAATGGGAGGGAGAATTGTTTTCTCAGCAAAATTCTTTCCAAGCAGACATGAAATCCTTTCTAGGTAGGTAACATTGAAATATAATATGAGCATGTTTCAAAGATAATGGGCAGTGGTTTCTGTTTTTCACCTTACTGCTCAGCTTTTTGAGAAGTTGAGGGCTGAGCGCTCTGAAATTTAGAAGGGGCTAGATGAGGATCTGTGAGGAAGTGTCACGGAGAAGAAAGTGGGGTGAGGTGGAACAGAGATTTTCTACTTTTAAGTAAGTGATGTGCTCATCTGTATAATGATTAATATTGTATTCTCATCTTCACCAGATTCTTTAGAAAACAGCACAAAAGTCCATCAGAAGCTAGAAACTGTTAATATCTGAGGCTGTCCCCAGAGGACCTAAGTGTCTGGCTTACAAAGGTTGTCCTCTTCCGTTAACATGAGCAACTCATCACAATCTGAATATTCTCAACAAATACCGATCTCCTCAGGGCAGAGAGGAATAAGAACAGTGAAAAAATTAATGCTGAGGCATGAATTGAACTCCGTAAAGTGATCAAGACCCATGTGATTGTGAGGCCTCCTCTGGTTGCTGTAGAATAACTCAGCTTTGCTTCCCTGAGCAAAGTGAAGCCATTGGACCATGATGAAATGGCCCCAAGTTCTAATCCTTGTTTTAGTACATGAGTAGGCAGATGGTGGAATGATGTAAGACCAGGGAGAAGGCTATCTGTCGGGGGCCTAGTTCCGCGGGCTAGACCTCGCCTCTAGATGGCGCCTGGCAGAGTGCCAGAAGCAGCTGCAGGTGAATAACATCCTAGGGCTGTGCCACGCCAGAGCGCATGCATCAGCACGCCCGACTCGTGGTCGGGCCAGGTGAGAGCTGTATGAGACACCTCGTGGCTTAGACCCGGTGCAGCTATAAAAGCCTCCACCTCTCGCATAGAAACAGCGCGGCTGAAAGAGCTGCTGGGGAAAGGCTGGTTGGGAAGTTGCTGGGCTGGGAAGTTGCTGGGAGAAGTTCTGGGAGGAATTGGTTGGGAAGAAGAAGCGGTTGGGAAGAGGTT
>PVLC010024010.1:0-13171 GCA_004027655.1 Graphiurus murinus
GGGTTGCTAGAGAAAGGGGTTATTGGAAGTCTGTAGGAAGAAGCACTATTTGGAAAGACAACCTCAGCACTGTGTTTGTTATCGTGTGTGCAAAACCTTTGATCCCAGAAAGAGAGAGAGATAATAAAAGAGGTTCGAACCAGTAGCATTTAGCCGGCGTCTTTTATTGGGGCCTCATGGCTGAGGGTTCAGCCTGGGGCACCCGATAATTATCAATCAGAGAGATGCAAATAAAAATTACCTTGAGATTTCACCTAATTCCAATCAGAATGGCAATCATAACAAACACAAACAACAACAAATGCTGATGAGGGTGTGGAGAAATGGGAACCCTAATACATTGTTGGTGGGATTGCAAATTAGTACAACCACTTTGGAAAACAGTATGGAGGATCCTCAGACAAATGGGAATGAACCACCATATGATCCAGCAATACCACTTCTGGGTATCTACCCAAAAGAATGGAAAACAAACTATCAGACAGAAGTGTATATATATGTTTATAGTCGCACAATTCACAATTGCCAAACTATGGACCTAGCTAAGTTGTCCATTAACAACAAATGAGTGGATTATAAAACTAGGTGATATGTATACAATGGAATTTTACTCAGCCATAAAGAAGAACAAAATCATTGTATTTCCAGCAAAATGTATGCAACTGGAAAACATTGTTAAGTGAGATTACTCAGTCACAAAAAGTAAAAAAGCATATGTTCTCCCTAATATGTGGATGCTAGGGAGAAGATGGGGCACAATCCAAATGAAAAAGGAAAAACCCTAGATAAACAAAGAAGTTGACTTAACTGAAGGTGATGGACATGATGTACTTTCACACATATATCGAATTCAATCACTAAACTGAATTTGAGAAGGAGGGAGGGCGAGGAAGTGAGGGGGGAATTGAGACAAGGGTTAAATGAGAAATGTGTGCATGTATGTCTTTATCAGTTTGTACCTAACAAAGATGTATGATTACAATTAACCATTTAATAAAAAAATAGAGCTGTCACACTATTTGGAAATAATATAGCACATTATTTATCTAACTAGGCAATTATAAAACAAAAATGTGATCAAGCAATGCATGTTGTATGTCACAAGGTGGCACATATTGTGGAGAAACACAGACTCTCATCAAGGTGAGTGGATGGATTTGTTATGATTTGAATCTGGAATGTTCTCTGAAAGTTCATGTGCCTGGTGATATACTCTTCAGAGGTGAAATGATTGGAATATGATATTCTGACATCACCAATGGATTAATCTATTTGATGGATTAATGTTTGAATGGATTTCTTGGGAATTGGGTCCTGGCTGGAGAAATTAGGTCAATGGGAATTTACCTTGGAAGGGGTTATCTTTTCATCAATCCCCTGTGTTTGCTCTCTCACTCTCTTTTTCTCTGCCACTCTCACTCTTTCTGCTACCATGAACTGAGTGGCTCTCCACCACCATGCCCTTCTGCCATGATGGGTTTTTTCATCTAAAGCCCAAAGCAATGGAGTCAGTGGACCATGGACTGAGACCCCTGAAACTGTGAGACAAAGTAAATATTTCCTTCTCTAAGTTATTCTTGTCAGATATTTTGGTCACAACAACACAAAGCTGATTAACACAGGGTGTATCAGGGCAGACCTCAGTGATTTGAACAAAGATTTGAAAACCACAGGGAATGAGCCAAAAAGCTATCTCTAGAAAGAACATTCTAGACAAGGAGAATAAAGATAATGAAAATCTACACAGTGCCATGTTGAGTGGATTCAGTAAACAAGAAGAACACCTGTGCTTGAAGTCAAGCAAGTTGAAGGAAAAACTACTAGGAATTGCAGAGGTAATAACAGACTACATTATTCTGGGCTTTTTACACCTGTGTATTGTACTTACCTTGTTGTTCTGAGTAAAATGGGAGTTACTGGAAGACTTTACACATATCTTTTTTTCAGTACTAACTGTATAGGCAGAAAAAGGAACCCTAGACAAAAAAAGTCAGAACTGTCAGATGACAGGAAGCCTAGAAATAATTGAAACTTTTGGCACTTTATTTTATTTTATTTTTTTGTATGAGGGATTGAACCCAGAGGCATTCTACCTCCAAGTTATACCCCCAGCCTGATTTTATTTCTTATTTGGAAACAAGGTCTCACTAAGTTGCAGAGAGCCTCACTAAGTTGCCAAGGATGGCTTTGAATCTGTGATCCTCCTGTCTTAGCCCAAGTACTGGGATTACAAGCATGGGCCACCAGGCCCAGTTGACAGTTTAGATTCCTGTAATGCACTAAGAATGCTATTATTGTCTTCAGAATGAATTAGGTATATAATATGTCCCCAATGCTATGCTGTTTGAGGCTGTTTTACTATAGTTTTAAAAGAAGATTTACTAGCCTGAAGTTTATACCTTTACAATTGTATAATGTATTATAAATTGCTTTGTTTTTCAATTGCTGATGCTCAAACTCAGGGCCTCATAAAGATCAATAATGTATGTAGAATTTCAAAATACAATATACTCTGGCTGAGCATGGTGGCACATGCCTGTAATTCTAGTAGTTGTGAGCTTGCATCAGGAATATAACAGGTTCTCTGGTTTGGGCCCCTTTGGAAAGATACCTAGGAATGGTATAGCCAGATGATATGGTGGCTCCATTCCCAGCTTTCTAAGAAATCTCCACAGTGATCTCCATAGTGGCTGAACTAGTTTGCAACTCCACCAACAGTGTAGAAGAGTTTCTATTTTTCCATATCCTTGCCAACATTTATTGTTATTTGACTTCTTGATGATTGCCATCCTGATTAGGGTTAGATGCAATCTCAAGTGTCATGTTTATTTGTATCTCTCTGATTGCTAATGATGTTGAACATTTTTCCATGTATCTATTGACCATTTGTATCTCTTTTTTGTGAAGTGTCTATTCAATTCAGTTGCCCATTTCTTGACTGGGTTATTTGGGTTTTTTTAGTGTAAAGTCTTTTAAGTTCTTTGTATAGTCTACATATTAGTTCTCTATCAGAGAGATAGCCAGCAAAAATCTCTCATTTAATAGGCTTTCTCCTAAGCCGGGCGTGGTGGCGCACGCTTGTAATCCCAGCATTCAGGAGGCTGAGACCAGAGGATCCGGGTTCGAGGCCAGCCTCAGCTACCTAGTGAGGCACTCCGCAACTTAGTGAGACTCGGTTTCAAAATAAAGAATAAAAAGAAAATAGGGCTGGGGGTATAGCTCGGAGGTAGAATGCCCCTGAGTTCAATCCCCAGTACCGCAAAAAAAAAAAAAAAAAAAATAGGCTTTCTCCTTAGACTCTTTCTGGTTTCCTTTGATGTGCAGAAACTTCTTAGTTCAATGCCATCCCATTTATTAATTATTGTTTTAATTTCCTGAGTTTTGGGGGTCTTATTGAGGAAGTTTCTACCTGTGCTTATATGTTGGAGTGTTGAAATTATGCCTTCCTCTCTAGTAGTTTCACAATCTCTGGTCTAACTTCCAGATCTTTGATCCATGTTCATAGCAGCACAATTCACAATCACCAAATTATGGAACCAACCTAGATATCCATCAACAGATGAATGGATTACAAAACTATGGGGCATACATACAATGGAATTTTACTCAGCAATAAAGAAAAAATTATGTCATTTGCACAAAAAGGAAGGACCTGGAGAACATTATGTTAAGTGAAATTAGCCAGTTACAGAAAGTGAAGGGTCATACATTTTCTCTAATATGCACAAGCTAAGGAGTAATTGGGATACCAGAGGAACTCCAGACAATGGAGGAGAAGCCTCAGTGGAGCCAGAGTGGTGGTCTAAGGAAAGGGAAGGGGGAAGACTGAGGTTCATTAATGGAAATACTACCATCAGATATGTGCACATAAGTAAGTATACCAATGTCAATCTTCTCTTCTGTAACAAAAAGGGAAAAAATGAGGAGGCGGGGCGGGGCACCAAGTGCTATGGGCATGTATGTCACAGTTAGCATGATTTACATTATGATGTGAGACTACAATGCACCAATAAAAAATAAAAGTACATTAGTAAAATAAAATAAAATAAAGCTGGAGATGTAGCTCAGAGGTAAAATGTCCCTGGGTTCAATCTCAGCACACACACACACACACACACACACACACACACACACACACACACACATATATAGTTACTTTATGGTAATTTTTGGAATTAAACTTCACTTTCCTTTGCTAATTCTGTCAATATTGTACAAATCTATATTATTTTATGCCTACATCTTATTAACATTCTTTCAGGTCTTCTTCTAATGCTTTCCAACTCATTTCACTCTGTAAATTTTCACAGACCAAGTTTCTTAAATAATTTTCTTAATGACTTTTCACAAGAGAAACTTGTACCATTACGTTCCAGTGCATTTTCTAGGTTTCTATTCTTTTCCCAGATTAAGGGACTTTCCACCAGTCCATATCAGCTCTTTCCTTTGTTGGAATCAAGCAGATTCTTCATCAAAGTTGCAGTACAAAGCAACTTCAAGAAAAGCTATGTTGACAATGTGTCTTCAGAGTGTGATGCCCTGACTTACCCATCTCTTTCCAATAATTGACAAATGAAATGTACCTTGAGTTCCACTTGTCTGTCATATGAAACTCTTTCCATGAGTTACAAATGAGACTGATAGCACCAATTGCTAATTTCTAGTGCTGTCTAATATTGATGTAATACATCAAATATTATCAGTTAGCTTTCCCTATTTATTGACTAGTTATGTCTCTAATATCCCAATGGAAACATTTAATTTGAAGGGCCTTATTATAAAAATCTCTATGATAATTTTTTAATCTTCAAGGTCTTATAGGGTAAAAGGCTAACTTATAATATACAAATCACTCTTCTATAATGCCACACAGTCAGGCTGCTGAATACTTCTCAGCTTCATTGCCTGCCATACCACCTACCTGTAACATGTACACCAACCCAGCTAGTTTTTCCTCAAATCACTTCCCATATTCATCAAGTTTTGCACATACATGCTGTTACCTCTGCCTGGCATGTTTTTGTTCCTCTTTTGCCTTTGCCTTAGCATTATATTCCCAATTCTCTTAGTTGGATAAAAGCAACATTAATAAGGGAAATAATTACAAAAGGTAACAAAGGAAATAAAATAAACTAATTTGCTGGGCATAGTGGCCCATGTCTGAATTCCAAGTAATTGGGAAATTGAGACAGGAGAATTTCAGGTTCAAGGCCAGTCTCAGCAACTTAGTGAGATCCTCAGCAACTTGTAGATGTCCTGTTTCAAAATGAAAAATAAAATAAGACTGGGAGTATAGTCCAGAGGTAGAGAACACTCTTGGGTTCAATCCCCAATTCTAAAAAACAAAGACCATGTCTAAATTTTAACTATCCATACAAAATGATTTTCATTACTCAGTAATACAGTTCTACTATGAATCTAGATTCTCAATTTCAAATTTATGACATCAGCCATTTTTTTTTGCTGTGGCAATTAATTATATGTTTATACATATATATTAAATGGTGTTCAAATAAATTAAAATTAGTATGATAAGTGGTGAATAATACTGTCCTTAATATCCATTAGCCTAACAATCTTTTGGAACATTGATAATGAATAATGATGCTAAATGGATCTTCTTTAAAGCAAATTCTGCTCTCTGAAGAAAGGTATTATAGTGAGTTTCTGGTAGGTCTGATATTAAAACAGAAACTGAGATGGCATCAGACTAAACACTAAGATAGCAAAGATTTTTAAACCCCATTAGATAGCAATGCCATTTAAAATAGGGAACAAGATTTTCATTTCCCCTGGAATCTTCTACTGTCTGTAGAGAATAGGCTTTTGCCTAGTGAATGCTCAATAACTCTCATTGTTGTGGTGACTGCTAATGAGTCGTGAAGAATAGCTGAATTAAAGTAAAAAAAATCTGTACAGCTGTAGCAACCCTATGCACTGCAATGAACCTCAAGAGACTAGCCAAAGAATGACTCTGAGAAATAAGATTTGTACTACTGGTAAAAATGTTGCTATGGGGCTATTCAGGAAGTAACAGACTGACTTAATCTGACGTAAGTGTGAATTTAGGAATAAAAAGCAGAAAACTCATGATCTGTTATCACAAATTTCAAAGCAATAATCACAGCTAGAGGAAATAAAAATCTCACTAGGTGCCTTTGAAATTATATCTTCAAAAGAATTTGCTATCTTCACCTTTGTATTCATATGCTTTAAATATCATTTCAGTGAGTTAAATTAAAGTGCTTCTTGTAGGGAGGATGATGCAGAAAGTATTTATGTAGCCAAGTGAAAGTGGAATCCAGATATATTTTGCTTCACGACCAAGCAGAGCACCAGCTGTCTTTGTGTCTTTCAAACTCCATGAGCATTATTTATTTTCATCTTTAGACATTTAATTGCATATGTAGGCTTAATAGCCATGCCAGTGCTAGAAATGGAGGAAATATGTGTTGGAAAATATTAATATATTCTTAGCAATAAATAAATTTAGGGATCTTTAAGTACATTCACATCTCTTTAGGCATTCCAGGTGTGGAAGTTTCAAAGAGGAACTAATTTCGTTTTCCCATCAACCTGGGGCTCAGGCAAGCATTATATCAAGTCAAACCTGGTAGGGCAGTACAATTGGGATAATGGAAGCCTAGATTCTCAGATTCTCCCATTAGGCAGGCAGGGATATCAGTGAGGGGTGCCAAGATTATACCATATATTCTGCATAAGGTAATTTAAATACCAATAAGGAAAGAAGTAACAAGAGGGAAGAAATATGGCTGAAGGAAATATAGGAAACCACTAATTTCATGGATGACTTACTTGAGGAGGAGTGTATCTGACTGGAGAGGGAGCACACCATTTGCATAGATTTATCCTAGCAAAAAACAGTGTCATCAGAAAAATATATGATTAAATTCTGTTGGAATTACCAGAAGAGAATAGTTATTCTTTCCCAATTACCCAACAGTTAGGGGTTGGTTAGCAAGACCTGAAAAAATGTTTTAAAATATGAAGTTACCCTAGTACTGTCTACATCTGAATATTACTTACTTTTGAGTTCTTGCTCCCCCTTTAAAACTAAAATTCAATTATTACATTTTATTATTCCCTACAAAGTAAAAAAATTGTAGAGCCGTGCGTGGTGGCGCAGTAATCCCAGCATTCGGGAGGCTGAGACCGGAGGATCCGGGTTGGCGGCCAGCCTCAGCTACCTAGTGAGGCACTCCGCAACTTAGTGAGACCCAGTTTCGAAATAAAGAGTAAAAAATAGGGCTGGGGGTGTAGCTCGAAGGTAGAATGCCTCTGAGTTCAATCCCCAGTACCGCAAAAAAAAAAAAGTAAAAAAAATTGTAAAAATCTTTCTTTTGAAGTCACCTGGGATCCAAAGAAATGAAAAATATTCTACAAATATCTTTATAAAGTTTTGAAAAGAAAAAAATACAAACAATACTAGAAAATTTCCCAAAACATTGACTTCAAATAAAATGAGTAAATAACAAAGAATGTTTTGTTGTGTAATTTTACCATATTCTTTTTCTAATTGGTGCATTGTAATCATACTTCTTAATGAGGTACAAGCTGGTAAAAGCATACATGCACACAACACCCATTTAACCCTTCCCTAATTCCACCCCATTCCCTCCCCCCTCTCTCCTCATGTTTGGCTTACTGATTGACTTTGATGTTTGTGAATGTGCATCATGTGTATTAGGGTGTTTCCCTCTCCCCTCCCCTAATCGACTTTGGTTAGGCCAACTTCTTTGCTCATCTAATATTTCCCCTTCTTTGTTGAGAATCCCTAATATGATCCACTTTCTCTCTAGCTTCAACATATTAGTGAGAGCATCCAATTTTTTTACTTGTTGTGACTGAAAAATTTCATTTAGCTTAATGTTTTCCAGTTCAATCCAATTCCCTGAAAAAGACATGGTTTTGTAGTTCTTTATGGCTGAGTAAAATTACATTGTATATATATCCCATAGCTTCATAATCCATTCATCTGTTGATGGACATCTTGGCTGGTTCCATAGTTTGGCAACTATGAACTGTGCATCTATAAACATAGATACACATTCATTAGTCTGGTAGTTTGATTTCCATTCTTTTGGGTAGATACCCAGAAGTGGTATTGCTGGATCATATGGTAGGTTCATTTCCATTCATCTGAGGATCCTCCATACTGTTTTCCAAATTGGTTGCACAAATTTTCAATCCCACCAACAATGTAATAGAGTTCCCACTTTTCTACAACCTTACCAGCATTTGTTGTTGTTTTTAATGATTTCCATTCTAGATGGGGTTAGGTGAAATCTCAGTGTAGTTTTTGATTTGCATCTGTCTGATTGCTGATGATTTTGAACATTTTTCATACCTTCATTGGCCATTTGCATTTCTTCTTTTGTGAAATTTATTTAGTTCACTTGTCCATGTTTTTTATTGGATTATTTGTCTTTTTAGTGGTGAGTTTCTTGAGTTCTCTATATAATCTAGATATAAGTACTCTGTTGCAGGAGTAGTTTGCAAAAATTTTTTTCCCATTCTGTTGGCTCTCTGTTGAAGTTCTTGATAATTTCCTTTGCTACACAGAAACTCTTTAGTTTAATGCAATCTCATGTGTTGATCTTCCTTTGGTTTTCTTGTGCCTTTGGGGTCTTGTTGAGAAAGTTTTTACCTGTGCTTATGTGTTGAATTGTTGGACCTATGCCCTCTTCAAGTAGCTGCAAGGTCTCTGGGCTCATTTCTAGGTCTTTGATCCACCTTGAGTTGACTCTTGTGCAGGGTGATAAAGTGGGGTTTATTTCCATTTTCCTGCATAGAGTTAATCAGTTTTGCCAACACTATTTGTTGAAGAGGCTATCTTTTTTCCAGTGTATGTTTTTGGCTCCTTTGTAAAAAATCAATTGGCTGTAAGTGTGCAGATTTGTTTCTGAGTCTTCTATTCTGCTTCATTGGTCTATGTGTCAGTTTTTGGGCCAATACCATGCTGTTTTTATTACTATGGCTTTGTAGGTTAACTTGAAGTCAGGTATTAAGATGCCTCCTGCATGGTTCTTGTTCCTGAGAACTACTTTAGTATTCTGGGTTTTCTGTTATTCCAAATGAATTTAAGGACTGATTTTTCTATTTCTGTAAGGAGTGACCTTGGTAATTACATGGGTATTGTATTGAATCTGTAGATCATTTTGGGGGGGATGGTCATTTTGGTGATATTTATTCTGCTGATCCAAGAGCATAGAAGATCTTTCCATCTTCTAAGGTCTTCTTCAACTTTTTTTCTCCAATGCTTTATAATTTTCCTTGTAAAGATCTTTTACGTCATCAGTTAGGGTTATTCCTAAGTATTTTATTTTGAGGAATGATATTGTGAGTGGAAGTATTTTCTGTATTTCTTTTAGTGGATTTATGGTTGGCATACAGAAAAGCTTCTGATATTTTAAGATTGACTTTCTTCCTGACACTTTGCTGAATTTATTCATCAGTTCTATAAGCCTTTTGGTTTAGTTTGTTGGGTCTTCTAATTATAGTACCATGTCATCTGAAAATAGGGCCATTTTTAGTTCTTCCCTTCCTATTGCTACTCCTTTGATTTCCTTCTCTTTCTTTATGCTCTGACTAGAGTCTCGAGTACTATATTGAACAGAAGAAGTGATAATGGACATCCTTGTCTTGTTCCTGATTTTAGTGGGAACTCTTGCAGTTTTTCCCCATTTAATATTATGTTGGCTGTGGGCCTATTTTATGTTGCCTTGATGACATTGAGGTATGTTGCTTCTATTCCAATTCTCTGCAGCGCTTTCAGCATGAATGAGCATTGGATTTTACTGAATGCTTTTCAGCATCTATCGTAATTATCATGAAATATTTGTCCTTGGTTCTATTTATGTGGTCTATTACATGAACTTGCTCAGATGTTGAACCAGCCTTGCATGCCTGGGATGAACCCGACTTGGTCATGGTGTATAATTTTCATGATGTGATTTTGAATGTGCATTGCTAGTATTTTGTTCAGCAGTTTTGTGTCTAAGTTCATTAACTATATAGGCCTAGAGTTTTCATTTCTTGAGCTGTCTTTATTTGCCTTTGGTATTAATGATGTTGGCTTCATGGAATGTATTTGGGAGAGTCCTGTTTCTTTCTATTTTTGAAATAGATTGAGGAGTATTGGGATTAGTTCTTCTATAAATGTTTTATAAAATTCAGCTGGGAATCCATCTGGTCCTAGGCTTTTGTTTGATGGTAGTCTTTTTTATTTCTCCTTCAATCTCTTTGATTGCTATTGATTAGTTTACATTTTCTATATCTTCTTGACTCAATTTGGGAAAATTGAATTAATATCCTCTAGATTTTCCATATTGTTGGAATATACTTTTTCAAAGTAGTTTATTACAGTCCTCTGGATTTCCACACTGTTGGTGGTAATCTCACCTTTCTCGTCTCTTATTTTGTTAATTTGGGTTGATTCTTTTGATTAGGCTGGCTAGTGGCTTATCTGTGTTGCTTATTTTTTTGAGAAACCAACTTTTTTTAGCCAGGTGTGGTGGTGCACACTTGTAATCCCAACATTTGGGAGGCTGAGACAGGAGGATCTGGGTTCCCAGCCAGCCTCAGCTACCTAATGAGGCACTCTGCAAGTTAGTGAGACCCTGTTTCAAAATAAAGAATAAAAAATAGGGCTGAGGGTATAGCTTGGAGGTAGAATGCCTCTGAGTTCAATCCTCAGTACTGCAAATAAATAAATAAAAATAAATAAATAAATAGATAAATAAATAAATAGATAAATAAATAAATAAATAAATAAATAAATAGAGAAGCCAGTCTTTGGTTTTGTTGATTTTCTGTATATTTTTATTCTCAACTTCATTGATTTCTGCACTGATTTTAATAATTTCCATTCTTCTGGCAATCTCTGCAATTTTGTGTTGATGGGTTCTGATACTGTGAGTTTGTGGGAGCTCATTGTTTCCTTTATATTCTTCCGTCCCATGATTTCTGGTTTCTTAAGTTTATAATTTTTTGCTCTTGTTAGTTTTTCTCAATTTATAGGTTTCTTATGTCTATTTCCTCTCTCTGAATGCTATCTTATTGTGGAGGTAGATATTTACCACTCTGTATGCCTTATAGTTAAGTAGCCTCTACCATATGGTTACTATCTGTTCTCTGTTGTGTTTTTATCACCCTTTGAGACCAGCCTTGAAAACTCTATCTACTGTCACTCCACTGTTGTTCTACATATAAATCTTTAGTACTGAGTTGCAGTTACTCTGGAGATCCTTGTGCCCACTGCAATGGTAACATTGGTGGGTTTCAGGTATTAAGGTTGGGGTTCTGATTTCTCATCTATGTTATAGGGAGTTGGCTCAGAAGTGTGAGCAAAATAGTTTGTACCCTATTAGCTTTTAAACCTTGATGTTTGAGATGTTGGATGATTCCTTCTATTAGCTGTGGTTAGTTTATCTTTGGTGTCTGGCAATCCTTCCTGGTGGTTAGCCTCTCTAGTCCAATCTGAGCAGTAGGGATTTAGAGGTGTCAGCTTGTATATACAAGTGCAAGCCTCAATGCTGAAGTTTGGGTGAGGGGGAAGAGTCAGAGTGATAGTTGCAAGAATTGGGTAAAGGATATGATCGAATACAATGAGGGTTTGAGTGTACTAAGTAATATGTGGTAGAGATTAGAAATACTGAATATGCAGGATTCTAGTAGTCAATGTAGAGTATTTAGGTGTAGTGATGTGAAATGGATTTAATGTAAGACAAAGAAAAATTTTTAAAGGGTTGAAGAGAAGAAAGTAGATTGGAAAGAGGGGGCAGGGAAGCTTGTAGAAGGAGTGAGAAAGAGAGCAAACAAACAAACAAAAAATAAACCAACCAATCAAAAAAAAACCCCACAAATATATACAAGTACAGAGCAGACTTAGCCTCTGCAATCCTCCTGGATATGCATGGATACTTTCAGCTGTTTAATGTCTAACTTACTATAGTAGGTTTTAGAGAATGTTCCAAGAGTTCTCATTTTCTCAGTAACCTATAGTAGTGATATCAGTTTGTAGCCCCACTTTTTACTCCCCTGCAGTGATTAGGACCCTGACCCGATGTCTCTTTTTGTCCATGCAGGCACGGAGTGCTGCTGATGCCTCTCCTGCAGCCTGCTTGAGTTTTTGAGTTCTCTACAGGGCCTGTCCCTGTGCCACTCTGCCTATGTAGACAGAGGGTGTCACTGGGTCTGGACTCAGTGTAAGTCTGGCATTCCACACTTTCCCAAGCCCTGTGTCTGTGTGCGTCTTTCTCTCTGCTTACACAGATGGCAGGCATCCAATGTAATCATGGGGTATCCTCCAGAGGCAATGTAATGACTGCACCTTGCATGCTGTAGTCCTCTTTCAAGCCCCTGCTCCAACCCAGTCACTAAAGTTGTGGGTCTCACAGTCTCAGACCCTGCAAGTCCACTGCTTGCTATATGAGTCCCTGGGTCAGCACTGTTAACTTACAGTTGAGCGCCATTCTGACTTTCTGGAGGGAGAAGGGAGCTGAGCTGCCACTGTAGCAGATCATGGCTGGGCATCAAGACACATGGGTCTCTGTCAAATGTGGAATGAAATGTTGACTGCTTAGGATGTGAAGATTTGCAGCTGTTTACTTCACATCAAGTTGCTGGCTTCTTTGCAGAGGAGTCTTTAGATATCACAGTGCTGGCAGTTCTGACACAGTGCAGACAGCATGGACAGGCCAAGATGGCATGGCTAGCCAGCAGCAGTGTTCCCCAGGTGTGGGGTGTGCAGGACACTTTGCTCTCTCCTGTTCTGTCTTCTGGGTTTTGTTTCACTGAGGTTAAATTTTTTGTTGCTTTGTACAATTTTTCTTTTTTTTTTAATTTTTATTGTAGTAATTCGTGCAATATAGCATACATCTTTGTTAAGTACAAATTGTTAACAACATATTTGCACACAATTCTCATTTGACCCCTTCCCTGATTCCCTCCTCATTCCCTCCCCCTCCCTCCCCCTAAGGTTCACTTCAGTGAGTGACCTTGATATGATTGTGTAGGTACATCATGTGCTTTAGGGTGTCCTCTGCCCCATGCATCCACTACAATTAAATCAACTTCTTTGCTTATCGAGGATCTCTCCATTTCATCTGGAGACCCTCCTATGCCCCATCTTCTCCCTAGCATCCACATG
>PVLC010024010.1:13271-25199 GCA_004027655.1 Graphiurus murinus
ATTTTATTCTTCTTTATGGCTGAGTAAAATTCCATTGTGTACATATCCCATAGTTTTGTAATCCATTCATCTGTGGTTGGACATCTTGGCTGCTTCCATAGTTTGGCTATTGTGAATTGAGCTGCTATAAACATAGATACGCATGCATCGGTCTGATAATTTGGTTTCTATTCTGGTGGGTATATACCCAGTAGTGGTATTGCTGGGTCATATGGTAGGTTCACTCCCATTCGTCTGAGGATCCTCCATACTGTTTTCCACAGTGGTTGCACAAGTTTGCAATCCCACCAACAATGTATTAGGGTTCCCACTTCTCCACACCAGAATGGCAATCATAAAAAACATGAACAACAACACCTGCTTTGTACAATTTTTCACTGCTTTTTTTCCTCTTGTCAAAAAGCTGCCTTCACAGTGGTTGTGTTTTGAGTTTTACAATGTTTGGAATATGCTGTGTCTCTCAGTCACCATCTTGCTGATCAGTCCCCCATATTCTTTTATATTGTTTCTTCAATTATATTTAAAAAAGAATGAATAATTACTATTCAAAATTTTGGAAAATGAGCCAGAAGCTGTGGCATATGTCTACAATCTCAGTACTTGGGAGGCTGAGACAAAAAGATCACAAGTTTGAGGCCAACTTCAACAACTTAGTGAGACCTCGTTTCAAAATAAAAAGTACTTTCTTTTCCAATGATATAGACAAAATTTGACTTCTCAGATGCCCATAACCTAGAAAATTTTAAGAAAATACCTGAATAAATAGTATTTTATATAGGTAGCATGATGGATAATTGTGACATTTGTTTAGGTATTCTGAGTCTCTCTCCATACTTATTAATACTTTATTTTTTTGTCATACATAATCTACTTCTGCATCAATTAACAATCTCTGTTCCTTTGTATGTAACCATATTTCAAGTATTTTCCATGTTAGAATCACATTATAATGTGGAGCCCTGCTTTTCATTTAAAATTAACTTAAGTAATTAGAATATCAAAATTCTCCAGTGTTAAATTGACAACTTTTCTGTAGTTATTTCTCAAATCACAGCTGGAAGCCTAACTACCTGAGGTATTTGATGGAGAGAGGAGATTTCTAATTTACCATTATTACTGGTACAGGGTACTAAAGTATGGTTGTCTTATTTTGGCATGCCTTGTTATTTCTGTGTAAGAACTGTATGACAAAATAAGTTAGTTCTGAGGTATTCTATGCACATATCTGGTATAGCATGGTCATACATACTATTATTTGGGCTTAATATGATTAGTATAATCATTTTTATATACTTCTATGTGAGGATATGTTACCATCATTAAAGTACAACTGTTTAAAAGAGTTTTGTTTCTAGAACACCACATAGTTAGAAATCTCACTGGCTGAAGAATCTGTACCAAACTTATATTTTGCTGAAAATTAATGTTAAAAATTTCATTTATAATTCACTCATTTTTAAATGAATGTAGAATATTTTTGATAATTGGAGTAAAAGGAAAGATAAATGTTCAGAAAAAATGAAATCCTATTGTAAGAAACAAGTGCTATCTAGAATTGTTCTTTTATTTTTATTATGCTTTTATTGATGCATTAGAGTCTCATATCATAATTTAAATAATGTTGACAGTAACATACATGCACACAGTACTTCTTTTAAAATTTATCTTTCTCTGTTTATCAAAATTCATGCCATGGTCAATAAATATATAATTTTGTAAATATTTTATTAAGGAAAGTTACAGGAAAGGCAAGACCATCAAATAGTTTTCTGACACATTGCATCAGGAAAAATGCAGAAAATGCATAATTCTAAACAGCCTCAGAGTCTCAAGCTTTCTGCTATGTTCCTTATTCCCACAAAAACTGTCCATTTAGTAAGTTGGAAATTTTCAAGAATATTAAAGTATTAGATGTTTTAAGGTTTACAAATTCTTTTGAGAAATGCCATTTATTAGAAAAAATAACATGAATTTCTAGTGATCCATTGCTGTATAAAATGAAAATCTCTACATATTCTCATTCTTGTATTTGGGCAAGTTTTAGGTATTTTCATGGTTATATTCTTTATTCAAATAAAACTGGCATCTCTACTCTGTCCAGTTTTAATGAATTTAATTTATTGAGCACAAATAATTATACTGCCCCTGTAAGGAACACAAAAACACAGCATCTCTTTCCCACAAAAATACATTTTAATGAATGTTAATAAAGTATTTGTATTATTAAGATAAACGGGAGTTCTTAATTTGGACAAAAATGCTTAATAAAGAAATGGTTTTGAACTATATCATGAAAAAT
Source organism: Graphiurus murinus (assembly GCA_004027655.1). Taxonomy (NCBI): domain Eukaryota; kingdom Metazoa; phylum Chordata; class Mammalia; order Rodentia; family Gliridae; genus Graphiurus; species Graphiurus murinus. The sequence continues at coordinate 15,571 of PVLC010024010.1, forward strand.
GAAGAATATTTTCAGGAGAGAAATGGGGTAAATAGTATTCTGGGTAAAAGCATGGTAGAAGCAGGTGATTTGATTAGGCAGATGAGACACAGGTTGTTACAGTTTCTTTAAGTATATTGATAATATTGTTAATGTGGTTGAAGTAATTAGTGTATAATATGACTTTCAAATATTATAACCTAAGAAAAGAATTGAGACTATCAAGGAAGACTGGCTATTTTAAAATTTTATCTCATGTATATATTTGTATTCTATTTATGTATTTAAAATATATATTTATACATGATATAATTTATTCACAAAAAATCTCAACTATTGTTATTGGTTTTAGTTTATTTAAAATTTTCTCTAAACATCAATATCCTATAATTTTTTTTGTGAACGATACATTTTTTTCTTTATCATCTGTTTCCTATTGCATACCAAATGATATTGAAAGATGATTTATCTATTTTTTACTGTTAGATATATTCCTACATACAGAATAGTTTCAGGCACATAGTTCTTCAGTGCGGATTTTTTATACATTTCTTGAGTACACTAGGGTTACATAGACATTTATGACATATCAATCATTGTCAGATCACAAATAGCACCACTTCTTCATTTTACACGTATAGCCCACATTCTTAACATAGCCTGGTAAAGCAAACTTTCTAGAGTCATAAAACCATACTCCTTTAGGGTCATATATTTACTTTCAAGGAAGTAGAAGGGTCTTTCATCTACGCATCCTAGGGGCAATCTCCAGACTTTGAGATGCCAATGAAGCCATAGCAGAAGAGTCAGTATAATTGCTCATATATGCAGATAGCAACTGCCAGGGGGGAAAGGGCCCAGCTGGGCTCCCACAACAACTCCCCCATTTTTATTTTAAAATGCATGAAGGACTGTGCCTGTCTTAGGTCATTTCCTACCAGGTGCTTAATCTTACCCTTCATGGGGTCTCAATGAGTCATTCAATGAGCCCTGTCTTAGGTTGATTTGCCCTGAGAAAATTGAACCCGTCATTGACTATCAGGCCCTGTGTGAGGTAGTGCTTGCATTTTTATTCCATGTAAATCTGCTCATATACTAACACGGGCATTGATCACAAGGCGTACAACAAGTGGTAGAATGCATAAATCTAGAATGACTATTGCTGTTGCTACGATAACTCCTCCAAGCAAGGAGGTAAAGGAGGGCCAGGTAGTGACCAAGACTTGAAGCCGATCTACAAATGTCTTAACTGTTTCTGCCAGGTTAATAGAAATGGGCTCCGCATTACATAGGTCCAAAATCTTCCGGTGTAATTTTAACAAATCCTTTTTTTTTTTTCATCTTTCCCTTATTTGGTGCATTGTAATCACACATCTTTGTTAGGTACAGGCTACTATAGGTAAAGAGATCCATGCACACATTTCTTATTTAACCCTTCCCCAATTCCTGCCCCACTCCCTCCTCCTCCCTCCTTCTCAAGGTCAGTTAAGTTATTGACTTAGATGTGTTCATGGACAGTACATCATGCTCATTACGGTGTCCTCCCTACCCCCTTCACCTTCCGTTAAGGCAAATTCTTTGTTCACCTAAGGATTCTCCTTCATCTGGAGTCACTCATATGTCCCATTTTCTCCCTTGCTTCCACATATTAGGGAGAGCATATGATTTTTAACTTTTTGTGACTGACTAATCTCACTTAACATATGTTTTCCAGTTCCATCCAGTTCCTTGCAAATAGCATGATTTTGTTCTTCTTTATGGCTGAGTAAAATTCCATTGTGTACATATCCCATAGTTTTGTAATCCATTCATCTGTTGATGGACATCTTGGCTGGTTCCACAGTTTGGCAATTGTAAACTGTGCAGCTATAAACATAGATACACATGTGTTGGTCTGATAGTTTGGTTTCCATTCTTTTGGGTAGAGGTATTGCTGAATCATATGGTAGGATCATTCCCATTCATCTGAGGATCCTTCATACTGTTTTCCAAAGCGGTTGCACTGATTTGCAATCTCACCAACAATGTATTAGGGTTCCCACTTCTCCACACCCTCACCAGCATTTTTTGTGGTTTGTGTTCTTGATAGTTGCCATTCTGATTGGAGTTAGGTGAAATCTCAGAGTAGTTTTGATTTGCATCTCTCTGATTGCTGATGATGTTGAACATTTCCTCATTCATTTATTGGCCATTTGGATTTCTTCTTTTGTGAGGTGTCTATTTAGATCCTTTTCCCATTTTTGATTGGGTTATTTGTTGTCTTAGCTGTGATTTTCTTGAGCTCTCTGTATATCCTAGATATTAGTCCTCTATCAGAAGAGTAGCTGGCAAAAATTTTCTCCCACTCTGTGGGTTTTCTGTTGAGGTTCTTGATAGTTTCCTTTGCTGCACAGAAGCTCTTCAGTTTAATGCAATCCCATGTATTGATCTTCCTTTGAGTTGCTTGTGCGTTTGAGGTCTTGTTGAGAAAGTTTTTACCTGTGCCTATGTGTTGAAGTGTTGGGCCTATGCCTTCTCCAAGTAGCTGCAAGGTGTCTGGCCTGACTTCCAGGTCTCTGATCCACTTGGAATTGACTCTTTTACAGGGTGAGAAAGTGGGGTTTATTTCCATTTTCCTGCATATGGTTAATCAGTTTTGCCAACACCATTTGTTAAAGAGGCAATCTTTTTTCCAGTGTATGTTTTTGGCTCCTTTGTCAAAAATCAGTTGACTGTAACCATGTGGGACTTTTTCTGAATCTTCTATTCTCCTCCATTGGTCTGTGTGTTTGTTTTTGTGCCAATACCATGCTGTTTTTATTACTGTGGCTTTGTAGTAAAGTTTGAAGTCAGGTATTGTGATACCTCCTGCATGTTCTTGTTGCTAAGAACTACTTTGGCTATCCTGGGCTTTTTGTTGTTCCAGATGAATTTAAGGACTGATTTTTCTATGTCTGTGAGGAGTGACTTTGGTAATTTCATGTGTATTGCATTGAATTTGTAGATTACTTTTGGGAGGATGGCCATTTTGATGATATTTATTCTACCAATCCAAGAGCATGGTAGATTTTTCCATCTTCTAAGGTCTTCATCAATTTCTTTTTTCAGCTTTTTGTAAGTTTCCTTATAGAGGTCTTTTACTTCTTTGGTTAGGTTTTGTCAATAGGAAACTAGAGAGTATACTTTACATATTTGAATATGAACTGTGTTAAACCTAACTTGCTTGGCATACATATTTATTTAAGAGAACAACAAATCTCTCTGATATTCAGATTACTCTTGTTATAGTTCTTATTATCATTCACATACATGAGAATGTCAACACTCCCAAATTAAAATATTGGATAAAAACAAGAATGTGGAACCAAGGTCAGTAGAACGCAATGCACTAATACCCTGATAGAACCTTCCAGATATTGGAAATCTAATAAATATTTATCAACTTGAATGTGTAGTCTCTCTATATGGAAAAGTGTTAATGTCATTTCAAATCACTTGACACTGATTTTTTTATGTCTTACTCTCCTGGCTGAATAAAGTGTAGGTTAAAGAAATAAACAGAAATGACTCTAGTTAATTAAGTGGCCCTATGAGGAGAATGAAAGGTACCACCACTGATGTTCTAAATGCAGGATATTATATTCATTTATTTTTAAAGTTTAACATTGATGTCTCTCATTTTGTCTCCAACCCAACCATATATGCTCACTGTGGGCCACTATTATTATCAGGCACTTTTTGGTATATAATTTAAAGAATATTGTATAAAATATAATAAAATTACATATGTTTCATTTATAAAGACATAAGTGCTTTCTTTATTATATCAATATAGCTGAGAATGATTTAAAAAAGAAAATATTTACTTATTTACTTACTTAATTTTTGCAGTTGTTGAGGATTGAACTCAGGGCCTCACACATGCTAAATAAGTGCTGTACCACTACCCCTAGTCTGAAAATATTGATTTTGATTCACACTTTCAGAAGATCCATTTAATAACTTGTTGGCTGAGTGGTTTGGGGCCTGAAGCAAGGCAGCACATCATGGTGGGAGCCTGGCAGAGATAAACTGAGCAGATCATGACTCAGGGAGCCCAAAAGAAAGCGATGGTGGAGCCCTGATTACTCTCAAGGACACAACAATAACTTAAAGAACTGTCATTGGGCCCCACCTCTTAAAGGTTCCACCACTTCCCTGAAGGCAAGCATTTAACACATGGCTTTTGGGGAATATTCAAGATCCAAAGTAAAGCAGCTTAAAAGTTTTTTTAACTTTAAATAAATGACTGTCTCTTTTCACTAGCTTATTTTACTCAGCATTTCCTTTTGGAAACTCATCCATGTGACTGACTACAGGTCAATCAATCTTCATTACTATCCATGTTTCATTTTATTCATGTATTAAATTCATCTTTTTATTTTGTATTTTTGGTACTGTGGATTGAATGCAGGGGCTTTCTACTTCTGAGCTATATACCAGCCCTTTTTATTTGTTTTCTTTTTTATTTTTGAAACAAGGTCTCACTAAGTTACTGAGGCTGACCTTGAACCTGCAATTGTCCTGTATTAGCTTCCCAAGGACTGGGATTATAGGCATGTTTCACCACATTCTGCTTAAATTTACTTATTCATGGATGGAATTTTGTGTAATTTTTAGTTTCCAGAGAATTATTACAGATAATTACATCACACAAAGATTCCAGCATAAATCTTTGGGAAAATATGTACTTTTTGTTGTTGGCAGTACTAAGGATTGAACCAAGGGCTTCAGACATACTAGGCAAGCATTCAATCACTGAGATACATCCTCAGCTCTTTTTTATTAAGTTTTATTTATTTATTTATTTATTTATTTGCGGTACTGGGGATTGAACTCAGGGGCATTCTACCTCCGAGCTACATCCGCAGCCCTATTTTTTATTCTTTATTTTTGAAACCGAGTCTCACTAAGTTGCAGAGTGCCTCACTAGGTAACTGAGGCTGGCCTCGAACCCGGATCCTCTGGTCTCAGCCTCCCGAATGCTGGGATTACAAGCATGCGCCACCACGCCCGGCTCAAGTTTTATTTTATTTTGAGACAGAGTCTCACTAACTTGTCTAGATTGGCCTTGAACTTATGATCCTCTGAACTTATGATATTCTTGCCTCAGCTTCCTGAGTACTGGTATTAGAGGTGTATACCACCACATCTGGGATATATTGTATAACGTTTTTGTCTTTTTTTAACTAGAAATAGAATTCATTTCTGTTATTGGCATGTATATATTCAGTATTCAGCTTTATTATATACTGGAATCTCTCTCTCTCTCTCTCTCTCTCTCTCTCTCTCTCTCTCTCTTTCTCTCCCTCTCTCTCTCTTTTCTGGTACTAGAGATCGAATCCAGGAGCTTCCTACCTCTGAACTACACCTGTAGCCCTCCTTGTTTTGTATTTTAAAACAGGGTATCATTAAGTTCTTGAGGCTGGCCTCAAACCTGTGATCTCCTATCTCAGCCTCCCAAATACTCTGGAATTATAAACTTGTGCCACCATGCCCAGCTTACTGGAAAATGATTTCTAAAGGAATATCTTTAGAAAATTGTTAATACTTTTCTCATCTGCCTTTTTATTTTATTGATTCAATATAATTCCTATCAAATTCCAATAATAATTTTTTCAGGTTGGCAAACTAAATTAAAAAACAAAGATAGAAGAAGTAAAATTTCCATAATTTCAAAGAGAAATTTAAAAACCTTGAAAAACAAAAATCTACTAATTAGAACGTTTATTTCAAGTAGAACACTTGAAATATGAATACCTAGACATACTACAGAGCTAGAGTTGCCAAACAGTATGGCAAGGATATAGCAAGACACAAATAAGTCACTATAAAATCAAATTCCAGAAGCAAACTCCTGCCACATGGACAATATATGAAAATAAAAGGTTATTTTGCAAATCAGTGGAGAAAGGGCTTTAACTAGTTAGGGGATTAGTTTGCAGCTATTCATCTGGACATAGGTAAATGTGTTTCAGTTGCATATCATTGTAAATAAGATGTTCAAATTAATTAAAACCCAGAATATGAGGTAAAAAATCCATGTGACTTCCATGTAGACATAGATTTCTTAAATTAGAGGATAAAAGCATAAATCAGTAGTGGCAAGGGACAAACTAATACATTTGACTAAATCAAAATTAAATATTCTGGTGGCTGGGTGTGCTGGTGTACGCTAGTAATCCTAGTACTTGGGAGGCTAACACAAGAGGATCTCAGGTTCATGGCCACCTTCAGTTACTTAGTGAGGCACTCTGCAAATTAGTGAGACCCTGTTTAAAAATAAAGAATTAAAAATAGGAATGGGGTTATAGCTTGGAGGTAGAACCTCCCTGGGTTAAATCCCCAGTACCTCAAAAAAATTTCTGGTGTACCAAATATAAATATATTTGGAAAAAGTTAAAATATAAGCAACACTCTATGAAAATAATTACATCATAGATTAAGAAAAAGAATATATTTCAAGAAAAATTATGTCAATAATAAAAACAAATAAAAATCTAATAAGATTTTTAAAATACTGGTACAAAAAATAAAAAGCAAATCACTAATAACTGTGGGGAAAGATCCCCAGAGAGAAGGCAGTAGCCCCGCCCGACGGGAAGGAAAAAAAGGCATCAAAGATGGCGCAGAGGGGAAGTGGTGAGGGTGGAAACCTAAGAGTGCTTACCAGAAACCAGGCTTGGATGAGGTATGTCTCCTCAGGGTGATCAAGACATTGATAAGTCCCTGGTGGGCACGTGATCAGGTTTTGGACTGGGCCAAAGAGGCGTGAACAAGATGACATTTACCCTGAGTGGCCCTGCAAGGAAACACTCCTCTCTCTGCTCTATATAGCTCTTTGTCCCTCGTGTAATAAATGGATGAGTCCTCTGATGCTCAGTCCCCACCATGTGTTCATTGTGGTGTGACCTTCCCTTTCCTCAGCGAACCCCCTTTTCGGATAGACGCTCCAGGGAGATCGGGGTAGGGGCCCCCTTCATAGGGAGGACCCCACAGATAACTAAGTCAAAGAGGCAATAAACATCAAAACATGCTCAACTTGCTAGTAAACAGAAACTAAAGTTGAGAAGACAAGGGAATGCACTCCATTCCCTTATATTGGCCAGTATTAAAAACTCTAACACAAATATGAAGTATAAGGAACATTTGTATATCTTTGCTTTAACAATTCTTGAGAATATTCAAAAAGTCTAATGAAATGTAAATTGTATATAAACTATAACCTAGATCCATCTATCCACCTGAGAAATAGTTTTTATATGTTCACAGGAAATTTATTCAGATATTTGAGACACAAACATTCAAAGTGGACACAATTTCAATAATTATCAATAATAAAATTTGACTATACTCAAATCATAGAAATTTGTGCAGGATTTTAAAAAACATCTCTACATATATTGATATGATATACTTGGTATAATGTGATAGCATTAAGCAAACAGAAAATGATACTTGTGCTTTTAGTGATGTATGCACATTTTGAATGAAAATTGACAAATCTGGAAGGGAATTACATAAGTCTTAGATGGGCAGAAGGAAATAAAGTAATTAAGAAAGGTATAAAATGGGTTCAGTTATATTAATGATGTTTCACTTAAAAAGAAAACTTTACAAACTGATTAATTATGTGTAGTAGCTAATAAGTACATATTATATTTTTCTCTCTGTTTTATTTCTCATTATTTATAGAAAATTTTCATCACATAAAAGGTTTTTTATATAAAATGCTGGGATGGCCAGGTAGAGTTTCATTCTGCAATGCGAGTTCTCTAATGAATTGGTCTTTTCCACCCGAGTAATATTTGTATTTATGAAATTGGTGCTAGACATGTGAAATAAGCTCATTTTGTCTTTTAGACCTTTTATTACAAATGCTGGTGAATTTTTGTACATTTTGTTTTCTTTTCCCAGTACTGTGATAACAATTGGAATCCATTTGGCATTTGATGAGCTTTCAGGAGTAATAATTAATCAAACTCTTGTCCTCCTCTGCCTTTCCCAACAAAACTTCCATAAAATCACAAGAGAGATCCAAGAATCAAATACCAAGTTCAATGATAAAACTTTTTGCTTTATTACTGGTAAAGCTGGACTGACAACTACAGGTAGGATAAAAAGTCAGCAGCCTGCCTTCTTCATATGACTCTGATCTAGGTCTATGAGAGGACATGGGAAGTAGAGATGGTTCTTGACAACAGAGGCATTGCACAGTCTCACAGTCACCTCTGGTGAGTGCTGGGGGACAAAGGTACCCAAATGCAGTATGAGAAGGCCATCTGGACCTTGGCTCTGGGTACTCCATGTGGGAGCAATAGCAAGACTTACAGAGTGTGTGTGTGTGTGTGTGTGTGTGTGTGTGTGTGTGTGTGAGAGAGAGAGAGAGAGAGAGAGAGAGAGAGAGAGGCTGTGTTTTGAACCCAGGGGGGTTCTTCCTCTGAGTTATACCACCACCACCCCTGTTTTTAAATTGGAAACAGGGTCTTGCCTATGTTAGCAAACAATGACCTGGAACCTGTGATCCTTCTTTCTCAGCTTCCCAAGTACTAGGATTACAGATATGTACCACCATGCCCATCATACATTTCTTTAAGAAGGATAATCTTATAAGACAGAAGGAAATTCTAAACCACAATGTTCAGTTCCTTTTCGCCAAGCCTACTAATTGTCTATTCACTTTTCCTCCTAAAACTTCTAAGAGAAGTGACGGGTGTTTCAAGACATGGCAGAAACAATGGGAGGGGGGAAAATCTCCTCTTCCACTCATTCTTTTCAGGAAAATCTCACTCGTTTCATCCAATTACATCCTTCCTGAGTTTTCTGGCTCTTAACACAGACCATGTTCTGAAGTGACTGCTTTATTGTCACATCTGTGAGAAGGAAGAACTTTCTCATTGAAAGTGTTGTTGACTCTTTCCCATTGCAGAGGAAGACAGGGGCCTTATCTGTTCTCCACTGAATTTTCTATACATAAATAGTACTTGGGCTAGAATAATCCTTCTGGTAGGTGAATGGTTCTAATCAGTGTATGTCCTCCCAAATATATTGCAGAATGGGCCACTTTGAGGAAGAACTTGTGTGAACAGTTCACCATCACATGTGCCTCTTTTTTTACAGCTAAAATGAGGAGAGAGAAGAAGCTAATTCACATCACTTCCATGATTTTCTGACTACTTTCCAAGTGTTTTCTATCTCAGTCAACATGCCTTAATCCTGAATTTACAGCTATTAAGATAGCTGGATCTTGAGCAATGCTCGTCCGCTGGAATCCTGCAAGGCAGACGATTCCAAAAGAAGGAATGCGTGGCATTTCCCACTTTGAATTATTATATTCTGGAAATTATGTGTGCTTTTGGTTTTGCTTTTTTATTAATTATAAAGAAAAACTTCTTAGAAACACGTGGCCAGACAGATACTGATCTTAGCAGTGTCTTAAGACAATAAGCTTTAGCCTAGAAACAGGCTTTGCAAGTTTATCTAAATTGCCACTACCTGGTTTCCCTGAAACCTGCTAACTACCTAGATAAGACAGAAAACTGCTTAGAGGGGCTAAGTAAAATTGTAAAGATTTTAACTAATGGAAAAGAATTTATATATATATATATATATATATATATATATATATATAT
>PVLC010024011.1:0-24953 GCA_004027655.1 Graphiurus murinus
TAGAGAATAGACAAAACTCTAAATTGCAGGTAGAATTCCCCAATAAGCCATTGAAACCTGATATTTTTGTTATCTAGAAGATTATTGATTTTTTATTCAATTTCTTTTATAAATACATAGTACTATTTATTCATATTTTTATTTCTTCTTTAGTGAATTTATTTTGGTAGTTTATAGTTTTTAAACAACTGGTACATTTAAACTATCAATTTTGTAAAGCATGGGATTGTTGATAGTGTTTATTATCCTTTTAAGGTCCATGTAATAATGATTATTCATCTTTCCTTTCTGGTGTTGGATGATCATATGTTTTCTTTATTTTTAATCTTGTCATCCTGGCTTGAATTTTATCAGTCTTAAAGATATTTTGAAAAGACCAAGTATAGTTTTGTTAATTTTATCTATTATTTACTGTTTGTCAGTTTCCTTGATTTTTGCTTTACTCTTTATAATTTTTTTCTGCTAGCTTCTTGCTTTTAGGCTTCAGTTGCTCTTCTTTATCTTCTTTCCTAATATAGAAACTTGGGTTATTGATTTTAGAACTTATTTTGCAAAATAAGAATTTAGTGCCTTAAATTCTCCCTCTAAGCATTGCTCAGCTATATCTTACAAATTTTGATAAGTTGTATTTTCCTATTTATTTAGCTCAGAATATTTTACAATTTCTCTAAAGGATTTTTCTTTGACTCATGAGTTGTTTACAAATGTGTGACTTATTTCATGATATTTAGGGATTTTAAACTTCCTTAACTCCATTGTGTTTTGAAAGCCAATTTTGTATGATTTTGATTGTTATAATTTGTTCAGGTGTGTTTTATTGCCCCCAAAGTGGTAAATCTTGGTGAAGGATACCTATGAGCTTTAGGATTTAAATTCTGCTGTTTTGAGATGAAGTATTCTATAAATGTCAATTACATCCAGTTGATAAATAGTGCTCTTCATTTCTTATATATTTATACTGATTTTTTTTACTTTCTTGAATGATCAATTGCCAATAAAGGCTTATCATAAAGATCTAAACAGTGGCTTTGCTTATTTCTTCTTTTATTTCTATTAGTCTTTGTCTCATGCATTTCGATACTGTCTTGTTAGGTACATACTCATTTAGGACTTTAATGTCTTCATGAATAATTTATATATTTATTATTTCTTTATCTGTAATATTTTTCTTCTAAAATCTTCTTTATCCAAAATTAATACATGTACTCTAACTTTATTTTGATTAGTGTTAGCATAGTAGATCTACTATACTTTTATTTTTATCTATGTCTTTATATTTAAAAAAGTGTTTCTTATATACAACGTGTAGTGAGTCTGTTTTTCATTGAGCCTGAAAACTTCTTTTATTTGGAGTAGTTACATATTTTAAAGTTATTATTGATATGGTCAAAATAATACTTACCCTGTAAGTATCTGTTTCCTAATATTTTCTTTTGTTCTTTTTTTCTTCCTCCATTGTCTTTTAGTGCCTTCTCTAGTTTTAATGAACCCTGTATATGACTCTATTTTATCTCATTTCTTAGCATAGTTTCTTTTTTAAATTCCTTATGTTGATAACCTAGATTTTACAAGATGTAATTTTAAGTAATATAAGCCCACCTTCAAGTAACACTTCAAATGCATTTCAGGTAAGTTAAAATATTTCTACTTTTTCTTCCCATGCCTTATATTTCTGTTATTTATTTCATAGATTATATTGAGTTGTATGTTGTACCATTCTTGCCTTAGATGAGCAGTTATGATTAGACCAATAAGAGTATGAAAACTAGGAGCCATTTTAACCTTAATTTATCCCTTCTCCAGTGCTCTTCCTGATTTTCTGAATTCCATCATTTGCTAGTACCAAGAGCATTGTTTTTCTTAACTTTTTTTTTTTTTTTTTGCTGGGAAGATGTTGGTCATAAATTTCCTCAAATTTTATTTGAGAAATCCTTCACATCTATATTTTTAAGTACTAACCTTACTGGAGATAAAATTTTCTGATTTATTTTCAATCATTCAAATATTTTACCTAAGTATCTTCTTGCTTGCATGGTTTCTTTTTTTTTTTTTTTGCGGTACTGAGGATTGAATTCAGGCGCATTCTACCTCCGAGATATACCCTCAGCCCTATTTTTTATTCTTTATTTTGAATCTGGGTCTCACTAAGTTGCGGAGTGCCTCACTAGGTAGCTGAGGCTGGCCGCGAACCCGGATCCTCCAGTCTCAGCCTCCCGAATGCTGGGATTATAAGCGTGCGCCACCACGCCCGGCTGCTTGCATGGTTTCTGATGAGAAATTTTCTATAATTATTATCTTTATTTCCCTATAGGAAAGATTGTTTTCATTGTTGTCATTCATGTGCTTATTTTGATAAAAAATATTTTATATTTTGCTCAGTTTCCTATGAGGATGATATACCTAGGTGTTTATTTGGGGTAATTTTTTGGTAATTGTTTTCCTTTACCTTGTGATTTGACATATGACATTAATTTTAATTTTTGATAATATCACTACAACATTTTAGTTTATTTTTAATCTTTTTATGATATATAAATTATTTGTTTGCTGTACTTTTAAAATTTTTTGACAGCTGTTGTGTATCAAAGTTTTTTTCTTCACATGTCAGTTTAAGAAGCTTCAACTGACTTATTTTGAATTACATTGATTTTTCAGCTAGGCCCAGTCTACCAATTAACTCAGAAAAGCTTGCTTCATTGCTCTTGCTCTGCATGTTCTAAATTTCTAGTTGTTCCTTCAGATTCTTTCTTAGAACATACATCTCTCCAGCTACATTGTACATCTTTTTTATACTTGTGGACTTATATCCATTAAAATCCTTTGCATAAGTCATTTGTCTAATATCTTGTAATTTATGATTCTGAAAATTGCTTTGATATTTCAAACTATGCTTTCTCCTGATTTTTGTCATGCCTTATACATTTTTTGTTGAAATAAAGACATATTGTATTTGATATTAAGAAATTAAAGTAAATAGGCCTGCAATGAGAGGATTCTTACTAGTTTTAGCAGGAGTTAAAGTGTGTTTAATGTCTGTTCTTTCTGTGGTACTAGGGACTTTAAATTCTGCTAGTGTTCTCATGTCTTTTTCTTGTCTTTCTTCTTACCTTTTAACCACTCTAATGTACTGCTTTTAGAAAAAGAATATTTGTATTTTTTTCTTCTAGTTTATATGCAATTTTATTATACTAGAATTATATTGGTGTGGCAGTAAAGAGTAGGGGTAAAGGATCATTGTATGGCCTTTTTATTAAATGTCATTCTTTTAATGGGTCTTTCTCTTAGTAATATGTTCTTCACAAATATTTCTCTGATAGCAACATTCTAAATATATTTCCTTGAAGCACTGATCACTGTTGACTTTATGCTTTTTGATGATATTGTTCCATAGATGAGGCAGGAAGATGATAGAGTACTGGAGTAAGAAAAATACCCTTCCTTCAGATAGGGTAAAGCATAGTCCTTTCCTATACAATGGGTATTTGTTGTGGAGAACTCTATAGTGTGTTTCATGATGATTATTCTTCTCCTCTCCCTGCAGAGCCACAGAGGATCTTGGATTTTCACCATGAGAACCTGCATTTATAGATTTGAACCTATAATTCTGTAATTTTGCTTTCAATGGATTTTTTTTTTAGAAGGAATGGCCAGCAGCTTTTATGTATCCCGTACTACCTTAATTTCCTTAACTATATGGATCAGAGATTCAAGTGAGGCTCTTCTAAATTGCTGAGTATGTCTTTTATAACTGTATATTCATGCACTAGAAATATATGATATGAGCATGTCTCAAAATTTTCTACCAGCATTTATGTGGTTGTTTCTGTATTTGCTCAGGATGCAAGAACTTCTCAACTGTTTTCTGGAATTTTCACAAAAGAATCATTATATCCATAGAGGGAATAATGGTTTTGGACGTCGTATTTTATCATATTACTCAAGTCCCCAATTTTAGTCACACTTAAGTAGAGGGAAAAAATGGGATTATTTTTCCTCAATTAAAATTTTAGAATGAATAGAGTATCATCTGTAAAATAATAAGGATGGTAAAATAGAAAATTTTATAACCAGCCCCTGAAGGATAATTCTATAGAAAATGTTTAGCATGTAAAAACGCAGAAAATTCTATTCACATGAGTTTTCTCTGAGAAATCTAATAAAAGATTAATTTAACCAACTAACACAATGAGCATAGAAATTTTGAAGAGTATAGATGGTTTTTTGACTAGAGAGAATGAAGTTAAAGTAGCTGCTCTATAAGTCATTTCTTCTCTCATTATTGTGTCAATTTCTTTTAAAATATTCTGACAAATGCCTTTTCTGGCAAAGAGACTAAAGATATTTTTCAAGAGTGTCTTTATTCATTTATTTGAATGGGATATCCCTATCATTAAACTGCTTTTTAAACAAATACATATCTATGGTTTTAAAAGGCATGGTTCCCTGAAAAATATACATAAACTCTGTACCTATCTGGGTTCGGAATGCAGATGTATAATCTTAACAGTCTTTGATGTGTGGGGTAACCTGTGTATCTCATTTAGAGACCGAAGGTTTTATGTCTCATGTGCCAATGAACTAACTACACTCAATATTCCAGACCTCTCCCTGATGCATCTGAGCATCTCTACTGTGTATCTTTGAAATTTAAGTAAAACTTGATAAAGGAAAAAATCTCTATTTCTCTGAGTCTTTCTTGACTGCTCAGTCCCTTGCTTAACACAGCTTTCAGAATGTAGAGATAAAAGGCAAATATTTTGGCAGATGATCATAAGGTGATTATTCTTTGGAAAACATCCTGAGAAGAAAGCACATATGTGGGGACTACCCAAGATGCCTCCATTGTTTGCTAGAAAGCTCTGCTGTTATGTAGTTATAGAAATGTTGAAAGTAAACTAGAAGAAGTGGCACATACCGGTAATCCCAGTACTTGGGAGGGGGGAAATAGAAGGACCACAGGTTAGAGGCCAGCTTTGGAAAATTAATGAGACCATGTTTCAAAATAAAAAGTAAAAAGGCCTGGAATATAGCTCAGAGGCAGAACACCCCTGAGTACAATCCCCAGTACCCTCCTCTCAAATAAAAATAATATGTTGCAAATGTACTTGGCCTCTCAGTGCTTCAAAATATGTATCTGATTAATATACATTTTTCATATATGATATGAAATATGAGACAAAGAAGAATAAAATATTCTGCAAATATAAAACCAATATTATCAATTATTAGATCAATAAAATAAGAAGTGTGAGATTTTGGAATTTTTGTTTAATGTGCTTGATTTTGTATTATAATTTGAACTGCTTTTTTGATTTCTACAATTAATGAATTTTGTGTGTGTGTGTGTGGTACTGGGGATTGAACTCAGGGGCATTCTACCTCCAAGCTATGCCTCCAGCCCTATTTTTTATTCTTTATTTTGAAACAGGGTCTCACTAAGTTGCGGAGGGCCTCACTAGGTAGCTGAGGCTGGCTGCAAACCCGGATCCTCCAGTCTCAGCCTCCCAAATGCTGGGATTACAAGTGTGCACCACCACGCCCGGCTCCAATTAATGAAAATTTAATAAGCTATATTAAACAAAAAAGTGGGAAATGTTTTGCAACTTGAAATGCTTTGGAATAGCTATAAAAATAAACATTTTATTATTTTTATTTGTAATTTATATTAAAAAATTATGTCTGATTAGATCACATATGAATTTGCCTAATTTTTCCTTCTCAAAAAACATTCTTTAATTCATCAATTCTATTTTTAAAACACAAATTCAATTTCTATTTTATTAATATACTAATCACTGCTTTCTAAAGTCTGTATTACTACTAATTTTATAAATTGTTGACTGGCAAATTTTTGTTCCTTCCTTTCATTTTTCCTAATTGAACTTTTAAGTGACATTTTGGTTCTAATGAGTTTTTGTATGTAATGTTCCAAACATTATTTTCTACTTAAATATGATGTCAATTCCCTATTTTATTTTAGTCATTTAGAGGTGTTGTTTTCAAATTACCAAGTCTTTTTATGGGGTCTTTTATTTAACTCTGCCTTATAGTTAAGTCCCATATATTAATTCCTGGTTTTGTAAATTTTTATCAGCATCTGTAGACAATTTGTGTGTTTTACAACATCTATTTAGTTCAATTGCATATTGAGTTGTTTTCTTTAGTGTCATCCTTTACATTCTTTGTATATTCTAGATACTAACTCTCCATCAGAGGAAGACCTGGCAAAGATTTTCTCCCATTCTGTAGTCTCTCTCTTTAGATTCTTGATGGTTTTCTTTAATGAACAAACTTTTTAGTTTAATGCCATCCAATTTATTAATTCTTATTTTAATTTTCTGAGCTTTGAGGGTCTTACTGAGGAAGCTTCACATATTGGTCTTTTACCTTCTTCTAGTAATTTCAAAATCTCTGGTCTAATTTATAGGTCTTTGATTCATCTTTTTTTTTTTTTTTTTTTCGGTACTGGGGATTGAACTCAGGGGCATTCTACCTTCGAGCTACACCCCCAGTCCTATTTTTTATTCTTTATTTTGAAACAGGGTCTCACTAAGTTGCGGAGTGCCTCACTAGGTAGGTGAGGCTGGCCGCGAACCCAGATCCTCCGGTCTCAGCCTCCCAAATGCTAGGATTACACACGTGCGCCACCACGCCCAGCTCTTTGATTCATCTTGAGTTGACTCTTGTGCAGGATGAGAGGTAGGAATTTATTTCCATTTTTCTACAAATGGAAAGTCAGTTTTCCCAACATCATTTGTTGAAAAGTCTGTCTTTTTTCCAATGTATTATTTTGGCACTTTGGTTAAAAATAATTGGCTATAACTGTGTGTATTTATTTCTGTGTCTTCTCTTGTGTTCCATTGGTCTATCATATGCATATCCATGTTTTTAGAAGCACAATTCACAGCAGCCAAATTATGGAACCAACCTAGGTGTCCATAAATGGATTGAACATATTACAAAATTATGGGATATACACACAATGGAATTCTATTTGGCAATAAAGAATAATAAAATAATGCCATTTTTAAGAAAATGGATGAACCTGAAGAATATTAAGTGAGATTAGCCATTCACTAAAAATGAATGGTCATATGTTTTCTCTCATACACAGAACCTAGGGCATAATTGGGATAGAAAGACTTGAGATAATGGAGGAGAAACTTGAGTGGAGAAAAGGAGGTGGTATAGGGAAGTTTGGGAGGAGTGAGGGAGACTTAATCAAAGGAACACTGGCTTTGACATTACGTATATATGTGAAAATACCAATCTCTGTCTTTGTGTTTTATCCCGTATGGAAAAGAGTTAGGGAGTGGGGAGTGAGCCGGGGGAAAGCTTACCAAGTTCTGTGTGCATGCATGTCACTATCACTGTGAACTACATTATTATGTGAGACTATACTGCATCCATAAAAGTATGAAAATTAAATTAGCCAAGAGAATAATACACATTTAATAAGACAAAACAGGAATGTTCGATAAACATAAGAAATCATTTTCAACTTCATTAGTAATCAGGAAAATGCTAATAAATGTCATGGATAAATAGCATTTTACACAATCTAGAGTGGCAAAAATTAAAGGTAACGAGCTTCTGAGAATGTGAATCAAAGAATACTCACATACTGATGTTGGTATAGCTACTTTGGAAAACAACTGCAAATTATCTTGAGAGGCTGTGCACTGTGTTATGGTTTGGGTTTAAAATGACCATTTCCACTCCTAGAAAGCTCATTTGTTGAAATTATGATCCCCAGTGCAGGGATGTTCAGGGACTGGACATAGTTGGAAGAGGTGGATCACTGCGGGTGTGGTTTCTGAGGACCATCTATGTCCCTCCTCCCCTCCTCTTGCTCTCTCTTTCGGTCTCCATAACTAAATGTGTGTTTTTTTTTTCCATCAGGTACCCTGCCTGTGTGACTTATGATAGACAGAACCTCTAAAACTGTGAGCCAAATAAACCTTTCCTCCTCTAAGTTGTGCTTGTCAGTTATTTTGGTCACAGAAAAGAAAAGCTTGACTAAGACACATGGTTATTTGTAAGCTCCAGCAATGTCATTCTGGGATTATGATATCGATATAGTCTTAAGTAGGTGTATCAAGAGATATATATATAAAAATATTCAAAATTAATTGTCACTATTTTACTAAACAATGAAAATGACTCAAATTATTTTGATAGCAGAATGCACCAAAGGGGATGTTCTCATGCAATTGTGAAAACTCTAAAAACAATTATCTCCTATAATTTGGATGCATCTAGAAAAAATATGTCAAGAGAATTTTTTTCTAAAGATTTCGTGACACTCCTTTTTATGAAAATCATAAACTTATTCAATATTATATATATATTTGTTGACTAATATACACAAGAAAACAGGTAGAAAATTGTTTTTAAATCATAATAATGGTTTTGTTTGAGATGTATACAGACATACTAGATAGAACCATTTCTGGTAGTAATTCTTGATTGTGATTTGAGGTTACTGATTTTATGTGTCAACTGATAATATATTTTAGCTACATTTTTATTTTCCAAATATTTCTAGACTAGTGTTAAGCAAGTGAAATAATGAAGGTTTATCAATGTAAATGACATACATTTTTTTTTTGTGTGTGTGTGGTACTGGGGATTGAACGCAGGGGCATTCTACCTCCAAGCTACACCCCCAGTCCTAGTTTTTATTCTTTATTTTGAAACAGGGTCTTGCTAAGTTGTGGAGGGCCTCACTAAGTAGCTGAGGCTGGCTGTGAACCCGGATCCTCCTGTCTCAGCCTCCCAAGTACTTGGATTACAAGCGGGCGCCACCATGCTCAGCTCATATTGATTTAATTATAGTCTAATATATTTTTAAAATATACATAATAGTTTATTATGTAAAAATCATTATTAGTTTCTTATTGAGATACAAATCACACTATTGAAGGAGAATTTTCTGCCAAATTCAAAGTGTTTTATGCTGATAGTTTATTACCTTTCAAGATGGAAGAAATTTTAGCATAGCAAACCACTAGAAGAATTATTGTAATATGTGATTATGCATAAAACTGGATATTTAAGTATAAAAAGTCTCCTTTCCTAAAAGTTTGGTTAAAATGTGATAGAATGGTTATGCCATATATAATTTTATAGAATATTATTTTAGTAATTATATTCTTAAAAAGAAAATAAACAAGATTTTCTAAATATATATTTTATGTCTCATAACTAAAAATGTCATTTTGTAATAAATAATTTGACATTTCTGCTTTGCATAAAAGAGTTTTAAACACCAGAGCCTATTCAGGTGATAGGAAACTTTCTAACTTCATATTTATTCTTCATCCTTCCATGTTCTCATTTGAATTTGAACTAGTTAAATAATTTTTGAGAATATTGCATACACTAAAATGATTCTTCTAGGCTAACCTAACCAGATTATTCACAGCTCAGGGGAGAGTTTGCAAAACAATATTGCTATTGTTGCCTTGTGCTTCCCTATCTGCTGCTTTTATTTTTATATCACTGAAAGTACATTCCACACCAGAGCTTTATAAAAAATAGAAATCATGGCTCTAGCAAAAGTACACACTTTGTGTACTTTCTCACTAAGCAAAATATTCTACCAATAAAATCTGATGTTTGTATTCAGCTGTTAAAAGGAATTAGAATTCAGAAAATGCCTTGGAAAATGCATGAGTCAAATCAGGCGAGCCTGAAATTTCATCTAAATTAAATTCTTCCATTTCACATATACATATTCATATTTACTGACTAGTAAATCCAACATAATGGCTGTACTAGTCAGTAATTTAGTCCACAAGGTTGGTATGTTACAGGTTGGTATGCTATTCCACCATTTGTTTTATATTAAAATCTTACAGATTTATTACCTTATTAGATGTCTTATTAATTAAAATGCAATTAAATTACTGTTATTTAAAATCTAGAGCTATATAGTTGTGTTTTATAGCTCAAAAATATTTCAAACTAATTAAACATAAAACGTATCCAAATGTCTTATCTGTTGGTCTGGTAAGTTGTAATTTTATTTGATATAGTATTAGTCCATATAATTTTTTTCCCTGAAGATATTGTTTATAGCATTTGTTTATTGCCTGTATGTTATCAGTCAGAAAGTCAGTGTCATTCATATTGTTCTCACGTCCTTATCAGGCAGGTATAATTAACTGTATTTTACCTTGAAAACTTTAAGCCAAAGAGACTGAGAAGTTTATCTGTGGATTTAAGTTTAAAAAAAATGGTAAAAGTAAGTTTTAAAGTCAAGGCATTCTATCGGTGGGGATGAAGAAGATCTAGAGTAAAAGGATTTTCCTACTTAGTAGTTTTATGGGCTTTTAATCCAAGATATTTACTCCATTTATAATTTCACAAGCATTTGACAGAAAGTAGAATTAAATGTGCAGCATTACTTTGAAGTTTAAGTCTTGCAACATTTACAGAGATACTCACCTGCAAGCACAGCAGTGAAGGGTTGCCATTAGTCACTACGTTGCTAAGATTGTCAGAACAAAGTACCACAGACTGGATGGCTTACACAGAAGAAATCTCCTTATTTACAAGATCTAGAAGCCCAAGATGAAAGTTCAGTCAAGGCTGTTTTTTTTATTTTATTTTTTTTTACTGAGGCCTCTCTCTCTAGCTGGTAGAGAGAGGCCCTGTGTCTTCATATTTTTTTCCCCCAAGCATATCTGGGTCTTAATCTTTTATTATAAGAAAACTATTCATATTGGATTATGGCCTACCCTAATGACCTCACTTCACCATAGTTATATCTTTGAAAATCTTTTCCCAAATATAGTTGCTTTCTGAGCTACTAGGAGCAAAGAATTCAACATATGAGCTTGGGTGATACAAAATTCGACTTGTAACATCATTATAGTCACTGACTTTTGGTTTCTGCATAGTATTTGCTCCATTGTTTGCATTTCTATTTTAGTTTTCTTTTATATATATACTTTTTAAGATATGCTTTCATAGGTGTAAATACACACCATAATGAGCTATATAGTGATGGGAACACACATGCACACAGCTCTTGGTGTGTTTCCCTCCAGATCCCATTCCCTCTCCTTGCCTGTACATGCCATTGATAATCTCATCTATGTCCATAGTATTGTTTGAACTGTTGTCCCCCTTCCCCTCCCTGTACCCCCTCTATTACTCTACTGGATTCTCACCTCCTTTATCTGAAGTCTCTTCTATTACCCAGTTTCTCTCTAGCATCCACATATGAGAAGAAACACAACTGTTTACTTTCTGAGACTTGTTAATCTCACTTGCATAATATTCTGTAGTATTAAGTATAACAGAAATATACTATGATGCAATCCAAAATAGTTTTAGAAGAAATTAAGGTTTGCTTATATTTTGGGAAATATTAGCTAGCACGTGCTAAAGTGAGACTGACATATCAATCTCATAATCCCATATTTACTATATCATAGAATGATTTGGAGAATGCATCATTGCTTTCTATCCACTGTAAGGTTGGAATGATTTGTTCTTTGAAAAATTTGTAGAATCTGCTTGTAAAATTTATGGGCCTGTAATTTTCTTTATGCAGAAACTACTTTAATATTAAAATTTCTCTAATAGAGGGGAATTCATTTTACATTAATTTTTATAAATTATATTATTCTATGAAGTTATCATATATCTAAATTTTGAATTTCCATGACATAACTTAAAAATAATAACCAAATTGAACTTTTAGTCCCCTTAACATGCAAAAAAAAGTTTGAGGACTTTAATGTGCACAATTCACTTCTGACTTCACACTTCTGACTCAATGCTATTGCTCTCTAGTGTTTTGATTCTCTCATAGTTTTAATCCTAAAATATTTTCAAACATATTTGTGTGTGGCAAAACACTCCAAATTATAGAGACTCAAAACTAACATTTATTTAGTCTATACCTTGTGGTTCCAAAATTGACACTGGATGCAGCTGGCAATTCTGGGCTCAGCCCAACTCCCTTGGTGGATCACAATTAGCTGCAAGTCAGCTAGGTGATGCCACACCTGGGTTCAGCTGGCTCTTGGCAGAGGTGCATCTGTTCTCCTTCATGTGGTCTCTCCGATTCCAGAGGGCGAGACTGGACTTGCTATTATGGAGTTGTTAGAGTTTTAAGAGAGACAGCAAGAGTAAATGAGGCTTTTTGAGGCCTAGATTTGGAAATAGCAATCTTTTCTGCTTTATTGTATTAGCTAAAGCAAACAAAAAAGATTGAATTTGAGAAGGTTAGAAGATCACTCCACCCTTTAAATGAAAGGAACTTGAAAGTCACACTGCTAACAGCACAGAGAAAGAAATGGAAACTCTGACAGTTTTAGCAAATAATCTAGCAGTATTTTTAATAATATAACATTTTATATTTATTAGCATTTTTTAAGCAATTCTTTTTTTTAAACCATTATTTCTTTTGTCTAAAATGTGCTCTAGGATCATTGTTTTCTGTTCTCTAATGTGTCTATTAGGATGTCTTTTAGGGATTTTTTTTTTTTTATTGCTTTTGATGACCTTTGAAAGTTTTGTTTACGTGAAAATGTCTTAATTTTGAAACCATGCTTAAAAGATTAGTTTTTCTGGGAAATCCATTCCATCTTGGCATCCTAATTCACCTATTTAATCTCAGCATTTTAAAGAAGCTTTCAGTATTATATGGATTCCATTCCTGAGATGTTTAATTGCTATTCTTTTGTAAATCTTTTCTCTAAGGTTGCTTTCAAGATCTCCCCATTGTTTTTGTATTCTACAGTTTCAGTAGAATAGATAAGAAATGAATTTCTCTTAATTTATTCTATTTATGCTTTTATCTGAGGATTCATGGATTTTCCAGTCCTGGACAATTCACATCTATCATTTTTCATTATGATTAGTTCTATATGCCTCATTTCTGATTTATATCTATTGTCACTGCCAGTTAGATTTTTTTTGTATTTTCTCACTTATTTCTTTGACTCTCTTAACTCCTTTACATTTCTCATTTCCTTGCTAAATGAACTGACTTCTGGATAATCCTATAAAGTTCACCTTTGGATTTCTTCATTTTCAGTTATTAAATCATTCAGTTTTTAATTTTAATACTTTTATATCTCATGTCTGAACATTCTCTCTCATAGTTTTCTGGCTATTTCTGCTAGTCTCTCTAACGGCAATATTTACTCAGTGTCGTAATTCTTAAATGCATTTTATACTGTTATTATACTCTGCATCTGATTATTATAATCTTTTTTTTTAGTTTGGAATTTTTTTCTTTTGAATGACTGTGACTCATGGTTTTCTTAGTGGGTTTAGTAATTTTCTCATTATAAACTTTGATTTTTTAAAAGT
Organism: Graphiurus murinus; assembly: GCA_004027655.1. NCBI lineage: Eukaryota > Metazoa > Chordata > Mammalia > Rodentia > Gliridae > Graphiurus > Graphiurus murinus. The sequence goes on from PVLC010024011.1 coordinate 13,336, forward strand.
AGAACACTGGAAATTTTGAAGAGCCTGTGCCTTTCTCCATAGGGGATTTGCATGTCAAATTCCATCAGAAGCTAAAGGGTCACTATAACCTCAGAACCCTGTTATACTACTTTATGGATCCTTGACTTAATATGCTTGTTTTATGCGTGTAACTATATTTATGTTACATGCATAAACTGTTAGCAAGCACAATTTAAAATGATAATAAATAAATAATTGTAGTAAAACTAATTTGTATGAGGCATTCCAGTCATAAATATTCCAAACAAATAGTTTTTAGTAAGTTGACATTTTTTAAAAAAATGTTTCCTTTGTGCTACTGGGGATTGAACCCAGGGGCATTTTACCTCTGAACTATACCCCCAGTCCTTGTTTTATTTTGAAACAAGGTCTTGAGAGGATGCTGAGGGTCTTGCTAACTTTCTGAGGCTGGTCTTGAATCTCTGATCCTCCTATCTCAGCCTCCCAATATCTCTGTTTTAAAAGATGTGTCCTTAAGAGGTGGGACCTACCAAGAGGAAGCTGAGTCGCTAGAGGTGTGCTCTTGAAGGGAATATTGGGATGCCAGACCCTTCTCTCTCTCTTTTTCCTTCATGGTTACCAGGAGAAGAACAGCCTCTTCCATCATATACTCCCTCCCCGTGCTGCTACAGGCCCAAAGCAATGGAGCTGGGTGACCATCTAGTGAACCCTCTGAGACCATGAGCCAAAATAAATGTTTCCTCCTTTTATCTCAGACATTTTGTCACCATAACACAAAAGTGACTAACATAAAGGATAAAAAAAAGGAAGATTCAGGGAGCTCTTATGTTATGTGATTAAGAAGTGAAGACAGCACTCAGATTATAATTTATAAAGGAGCGAGGCATGGTGATCATGAATGTAATCCTAGTACTTGGGAGTCTGAGATAGGAGGATTGCATGTTCAAGGCCAGACTCAGCCACTGAGTGAGACTCTCAACAATTTACGAAGACCCTGTTTCAATGTAAAATAAAATAAAATAATAAAATAAAATAGGAAGTCTAGCTGGAGGCATAATGCCCCTACGTTCAATTCCCAGCACCTAAAATACAGTACAATGCAATACAATATGATACAATACAATATGATAAAATAAAATAGATTATAATTAAAAAAGGAACTAATATATCAGTATTTCCTTTTACTTCCCTACATTTCTGGAACTTCAGGGAAGTTTTATGGGTGACCTTAGATGTGCATACCTCTACCCTCTTCCTTGCTTGTAGTTCTTAAGAATCAGTGTAAAATGTGTTGGTAATACAACATCCTGAGGTGAGGCAGGGGCTGACTGGAACAGCCTGAGCTCTGTTCCATATCAACCCTAGAAACAGAATATCCTTTAACATTGTAGCCTTTTGGGATATAAAACCCAAGATGAATGATTTCCGTGGTCTTCCATCTGCCCTGGGCAACTTTCCTGAGCCCTGGGGTTAGTTCACAAACAATCCTGGACTTCCATTGCTCCTTTCTGCCTATCTGTAAGTAATAAGTTGATAATCAGTGCACAGTGAACTTGCATCATAGCAAGAAGTTTTAGATGATTTTATCTTCACAAATTAAAAGATTATAGAATTTGAATTACATGACACAACTGTTTACTATTTAAGCAGATATTTGCCAGTAAAGGCATTGTTAAAACATATTCACCTCAGAAATTCCATAAATTATATTTTTCAAGGAGGGATACAAGAAAAATTATAATTTACCTAATAATTTATCCCTGATATAGTTGTAAATTAAATAACTATGTCAATTTAATAAATCACATTATTTTGTCATAAGAATTTTCTAAATTTGTGACCCATTCAAAGTTAAGTCTGCTTTAATTTCATTTAAAATGATGTAAGCAAATGAGCTCTGTTCAACTTTATTTATTTGTCAAAAATTGCTCTGGGTGAAAATTTCCAGTGGAAAGTAAGAAATGAGACAGAAAGCATTAATGAACCAAAACAAAACTTCTTGTGAAAAAAGAAAACCTATGGGGTTTCTTTCATTTCCTTTATAAAGTATAAATATATTCCATCAGGTGAACTGTAGCAGAATAGTAAAGCAGAAAAATTAGATGCTTCCTGGGAAGTAGAGTAGGGGATATTTATTCAGATTTTAAATTGAGTAAAAAGAATTCAAATTTCAACATTGGTCGTTACTCCTTATATTTCAGTTTGAGGGCATTTCATCCTCTCTGGGGAGAAAAGTGCAACCCAATTTCATGTGTTCTCTTAAGAACTAAATCCATTAGCTTCTTACAACCTCAAATTCTTTTCTGTGTTTTAAAAAGGTGTGAGTAAATTATTTTAAGTAAGTATCTAATATCAGATGGGCCTTCTTCCTTGGACATCATCAGTAAATGCATGCCTGCTGGTGGTAGTGAAAGAGATAGCTCAGAAGAGTAGAACAAAATCCATTTTGGAAAGAAATTATATAATGTAGTAAGATAACCTTTGCACCATCTCTTGTACTTCATGTTTTTATTTATAATGTTATTGCCCTGTGGAATTCCCTCTTTCAGAATTCCAATGCTCAAAGTCCATTAATATAAATTGATATCTGTATCTCTATTGAGTCATTTTGTGGGAACAAAAATGCACTAAGAAAAGTAAAGGGTCAGTGACAAGTATATAAAGAGGAAAGGAATTATGTAATATATCATGATAGCATTAAGTAGCACTGTGTGTTATGTGTGTGTGTGTGTATGTGTGTGTATATGTGTTTGTGTGTATGTGTTTGTGTGTGTACGTGTTTGTGTGTGTGTGTGTGTGTGTGTTGAGGTCAGAACATTTATGATCCAATCATCTTCCTAAATCCTCACCTTACTGCATTGGGGATAAGCTTTCAACACATGAGCCTTGAGGGGATACTTCATATCCAAACCATAACAAAGCAGCAGAAAATGGACTAATACAAGTTGTCTTTTTATCATTAGATTTATTTAAAAATATTTTATATATAAACTTTTTATCAGATATATGACTAGGAAATATTTTCTGTGCTGTGAAATAGTATATCCTTTGAAATGAAATATATTTTCACTTTCTTGATTGTATAGTTTAAATTATAAGTTTAATTTTGATGACATCCAATTTATATTTTTTTATCATTGGAATTTTGATGTCTTACCTAACAAATAATTGCCTAACTCATGTTTGTGACTACTTAATCCTTAGCTCTTGCACTTAGGTCTGTGATCTATTTGAATTAAATCTGCTGTCTAGTGTGACATAGGAGTTCAGTTTTATTCTTTAGATATGGATATCCAGACATTCCAGTTCTCTCTTTTGCAGAGAATAAGTCATTGTAACTGTATTGCAACTATAATTTGCTGAAATACCATTATTTATCTCAAAAGGTTTTTTTTTTTTGTGATTCTCACTGCTATTGTGAAAAAAAACACATGCATCTTATAAACTTCTATTTTTCCTGGCATATGGAATATCTAGAATATTTAGTGTATGAAAGTTGGCTTTATTCTTACTCTCTACATAGAAATATGATATTGTACAGTATTCTACAATAACCTTGCTTTTAACATAATAATATTTTGCAAACATAAGTAATTCATGGAAGAAGAATCAAACTTGATGTTCAGTCTAGCTTTGGACTACCAGCAGGAAAGCATATAATTTTCTATTATTTTTCTACCTGCTAACAGAAGCCAACAGAGGAGGAGGAAATACTACCTAAAAAACAAATAAACTATTTTGAAAAGAAAACTTCCAGCCTTTTTCATGTATTTAGTAAAGAATTGAGACTATGACTAGATCAGTATTAATATCATTATTATTATTATTATTAAAGAAAAACTTTTAACAACTTCTCCTTATGAGTATGTAAACCCCAGGGCCTAGTCTGGGAAACTAAACTGCTGTGAAAAATATTATAAAACACTGTGAGTAGTGGGGGGATTTTTCAGATAATGCAGCCTTTGGAAAGAAATTCATTTTTTTTTTTTTCAAAAAATCTCTCTCTTTGTGAATGTGTGTTGTGCACAAGGCTCACATAATAGAGACCAGAATCAAAGAAATCTTACTTTGTCCTTATAGTTGCATGGAGATCTGGGAAGGTACCTTAAGGTCCATGCCTAGCTGATTTGCTAAAGTGCCTTTATAGAGATATTCTTCTAGAGAGAATAAGTAGGATTCTAATAAACCTATGATGTGTACACATACTGTCTATGTTCAGATTGGAAGTGGCTTAAGGAAACTTCTTGTTAGTAATGAGGCTTCAGTGAAGGGAAAAGTAGAGAATCAAAAATGGAGATGCAGAGCTCTGAGGAGATAAAGAAGGTAAAGCAGCAGATCCCCCCACAGGGATACTGGAGGAGGCACTGATGGAGACCTTGGAAAAGACCCTTGTGCAAAGGGCTGAACATTGCCAGGAATTTTTCAATAGCATAGTTACCATATAGTTACAAGAATATTTTCCTTCACTACACTGTATTTACAGATACTAAATTTCTAGTTAAAATAGTGTTATATTGGGGAAACTTCCAAAACTGCTTAAATGAAGGCCTAAACTCTTCAGATTGCTCTGGGCTGTATAGAAGTAGGGGTAGCCTTACATGTAGGAGTTATCCTCCACCTAGAAAGCAGCCAACTATGTAGATGATTATGCAGGAAAAATGATATAATACAGACACTCACCCTAATCATGTGTCCTAAAATGAATTTGAAGAAGGTCATACTAGAAAGGGAGGAGCATACATATAGGTTGCTCATTGTCAAATCCTCTAAATTGTTCGCCCAAAGAGAGGAAGTCCTCTCTTCAAGAGCAAGGTATCTCTCCAAGAACATATTTAATGATTTCATTTCCTAGCTTAAAAATTCTCCCATGAATGATAATGATCTTCAGGATAAAATCCAAACTATCTTGTAGGATATCCAAGTCTTTTCAGCCTTCAAATCCTTAGCTCTCATTGTTTCCTTATCTGTTCCTTTAGAAAATGTTTTCTTTTGTCCATCTACTTTTTCTAAGGATATTATTTCTTTTGTCCATCTATCTTTTTCTAAGGATATTATGATTACTCATAACAGCATCTGTATTTTATCACCTTTACCTTTTTCTTTTCTTTTCTTTTCTACTCATCTGTGAGCTCCATGAGAGCAGACACTCAATCTCTACCTTTTCAGTGCTTGGCTCTTAGGCTAACAAAATGTAATTAACAAGCAATATTTGTTTAATGAATTGGCACATAGCTCTGGTATCTATTAGTAATAGATAGTAATAAATCAGCTTGACCTATGTTACAGTTGTGCACTGACTATTTAGGTTCAGGTGTTATTTTTGAGTTCTCTCTCTAGGAAAGTATATTCCTATGAAGATGCTCTGATCAGTGGGGGTAGTGGGAGTATTGTATGTGATTATAGAGTGAAATTGAATTCCTAAAAATGGGAACCCTTCTCCTTTTACTTCCCTTTGCTACATCGTAGAAAGTAGACATGGTGCTGGTAAGTCAGGTTTCACTTTAATGAATTCATCATGCTGGAAAAAGTAAAACAGGAAGAACCTAGATTCTTGGAAAATTTCATGGAATAAGTCCCCCTACTCTTCTTGGACTGTCAACCAATATAGCTCTGTACATGACGGAGACATACTTGTTATTGCAACTTAGCCTGTTTCCTAACTTGTATATCTGGGAATGTGCTGTGTACAATGTCTGTGTTGCTTCTTTTGTGGGATCTCAGGAAGTTCATTCTACTGGCTGACTTGTATTACCTGCAAGAAACACCCTGCATTCTTTTATTCAGGCAAATTCCCTAGGATTGATCTTTAAAACAGACAAGCTCTTAAGAAGTTTGGCGATAAGTAGAAAAATATTTATGCTTTGTGTAATATTTTCCAGAGTTCTTGTTTTTCTAACACTAAATAGGAAAAAAAAATCCTCCAGGTAGCATTTAGGTAAGTGACTCGGACTTGATTGTTTGCTAACACTTTTTAGTTACACCAAAAAAATGCAACATTTTCATAAAATCATTTTTTTTTATTCAAGTGCTTTTTAGCAAAATATCTGTAATCTGACATACCTATAATCTCAGATCATCTGGAGGCCGAGGCAGGAGGATCACTTGAGCTCATGAGTTTAAGGCAAGCCAGCCTGGGGAGTATAGTGAGACCCTGTCTTAAAAGAAAATGACTACAGTAAAGGTCTAGTAGAACTAAATTTCCTGCAACTGGCTTGTTACATTAATGGACATTTTCAGTTTTCCCTATAATCATGATGACTAAATGCTATGATAGGCTGGATTTTTTTATGATGATAAACTACTTTCTGGAACACTGGATGAATCTGTACCACCATCTGAGCTGCTTCCTTAACAATAGCCACTTATACCTGCCTTCAAACTTGTGTGCACCAGTTAGGAGGCTACATAAAATAGGGGTTAAAAGCACAGATTCTAGAGTCGGGCTATTTATATTCAAGTCCTGGGATCTTATGTGCTGTGTCATGGTCTTGAGAAAGTCACTTCTATGTTTCATAGTATTTCCTAATTTATTACACAGGAATAATAATAATAACTATATGATTGGGTTCTTGAAGCATTTAATGTGTTAATAAACTGAAAATGTTAGAACAGTATGTAAAGAATACAACAACAACAACAAAATTTGGCAATTAAATGAGAGCACTCAACAAATGCTAGCTAACGGTAATGACACGAAATTTAATTAGTTATTGAATAAAATGATAAAATTTGACCATGTAAAGAAGCTCTTATGTCTGTGGAAATTAAGTTAAATTATTTAATATCATTACAGAGAGATAAATGACATGCATCCACACCTCCACACATGCATCTACAGTCCTCTTAACCCACACACACCAAATTACATCTGATTAAGGAACTGTAAAAGTTTGGGGAAGAAAATTTATGATATTCCATAAGGAACAAGCATTCAAAGTGATTTTCAATTGGTCTTACATAAAACCAAAAGGATGTAGAATTAGTGATTAGTGGTTTTTATATAAAAATAGACGGTGTAGAATTCTATATAAGGTAGTCCTACCACAAAGAATCAATGAATGAATGCACACTAATATATTTTGGTTTATAACATAATTTTAGGTATTAATTTCTTTTTATTGTTAAATCTCATAAACACATTCTTGATCAATTGAGCAATAGTACATCCCTCCTCCACCCCTCCCTCCTCCTGCTCCTCCTCTTCCTTCTCCTTCTCCTTCTCCTCATTCCCTTCCTCTTCAGTACTGGGGATTGAACCTTTGAGCTATATTCCTAGCACTCTTTTATTTATTTTTTTTGAAAAAGGATCTTACTAAGTTGCTGAAGGTGGTCTCAAACCTGTGTTCATCCTGTCTCAGTTTCTCAAGTACTGGTATTAAAGTTGTGCTCCACTATTCCTGGCTTATGCTACTCTTCTTAAAATGACTCAGCCCTATTCATTAGACTCCATTGGTTCCCATTTCTTTATCCCATGTCATTTCTTTTGTTTTTCCTGGGCATAAAAGGGAAGATATTCCTTTTCCAAAGTTTTGTTTAAAAAAATCAACTTTTTAGCTTTTACATTATAATTTGAAAAGACTCTTAGTTTGGCAGGTTATGTTAGTGACAGAATTAATAAAACAATTATAGAAATGATGTAGATGAAATTTGAATTTATCATTTTGTAAGTTGCCTATCTGACCAGTCTAAATTTCTACTACTTAAATATAAAATTTCTAATCAGCTTAATTCATACTTTTATAGAAATAACAAAAATTATTTTTAGAAATGTAAATTAGATTTTAGTTTTTCTAAAAAATTATAAAAATATTCATTTACCCTATTTATTATTTTAAATAAATATTATCAATTTCTTTAATAATATTTAAAAATGCCTTTAATATAATATCAGAGAAGAAGATGCTAAAATTAAGTATGTAGGACTTGAGATTTAAAAAAATAAATATTTGAAAATTTATTCTGATCTTGTTATCTTAGTGGGTACTAAAAGTATAAAACAACTCCTCCCATTTCAAAAATAGTCCTTTTGTTGGTCATTATGTTTACCTACATCCTGGATCCATACCTAACACATATTAAGTGTTTATTAAAAGCCAGCATTGATGACACACACCTGTAATCCCAGTACTTCAGAGGCTGGGACAAGAAGATCGCAGGTTTGATGCTAGCCTCAGCAATTTAGAGAGACTCCGGAAACAAATAAACAAAAAGGGCTGGGAGTATAGCTCAGAGACAGAATGCCCCTGGGTTCAATCCCCGGTGCCACACACAAAAAGGTACTTTTAAAATATTCATTATATGAATGAATAAATGAATGTGTGAATAAACAAATGACATAGTCATAGTTCTCAAAGATATTACCATAAACAAAAAGAGAAATATAAGCACAAGTAAAAAGAATATTACTGAGTTAACCTAGGTTATAAATGCCAAATAATACTAGAAGAAGTGCTAAAATATGTCAAATCAATGTTGAAATATTTTGAAATAAATAACTAATAGTACTGTGGAATTTTCCTCTGAGTAGTACTAAAGCATAAGTTATCATCAATTTATTAAAATTGAGTTTTGGTATAAAGAATTGGCAGTCTTAATAAAAAAAAAAAAGATGGTAATGTCAATACTAGAGAAGCATTCTATTCCATAGATAAGTAATGTATATTTTTACATTTTTATTGATTTGAAGTGATTTGAAGTCCATCTTATCATTAAATATTGAAAATTTAAATTAAATTAGTTCTGTGAATTTATTTTCATTTTTAAATAAAGTTCACATTGGATCAGATATCTAAATATTCAGAGATCTAAATAATTGAATGCATACCTAACATTTGGTAGGGTATAAAAAAAGTTAGCTTTAATTTTTTAGTGCTTGATACTGCCTACTTTTCATTAATGCTATTTGATTATGCAAATTCGTAAGCTTTAGCAATAGAATTTCCTTCTGAATCATATTTTGCAATGCCCTTTTTCTCTTCACTCAGTTTTGGATGATTTCCAGAGTAACTACTGGAAAAATGATTTTTTAGTTTCTACAGTGTTGCTGCACATGTCAGCAATGTTCATTTCTCTTGTGTTTCAAATGATAAAAGGAAACCAAATAGACAATCAGTTTCTCATGAGGAAAGGTCCATTTGACATCTCTGGTTGGTTTTGTTGTTGCTTGTCTACATTCAGTGAGAAACTATATTTAAAATATCTCTGAGCATGGAATAAATAAACTTCTAATAATCCATATTCTCCTGCTTCATTTGGTAGAGCATACTCTTATTATAGTTTATGATTTATGAACATTGGTGAAAGGGAGTAAATTGCATATGTTGAGTTTTCTTTAACTGTTGTCTAATAGGTAATAATGTTGATTTTTAAAGGTTATAGTTACAGTCTGATTTGTAAATGGTAGACATCATAATTCTTAGTTTGCAAATAATTTTCTCATACTATTTATGATAAGAACAAAAGTACTTTCCAAATTCAAGTTTTCATTGCACATATTCCTAGATTTTGACATGTATGACAGTTATTCTTAAATGATAGTTACAGAGCTTTTAAAAATAATACAAAATTCATCTGTAAATCTTGTGATTTATGGCTATTTAATTAGTCCAGGAATGGGACCAGTGAGATGCAATAACATTTGTTCAAAACCAATGATACATGTGAGTGTAGTGGGAAAATTTATCCAATTTTTGTCTAAACCAAAATATCAAGAACAAAACAAAGCAATTGTGCCAGATATTTTTGTAAAGAGAAAATATTTTTTGATGATGTGTGCTTTAAGGTTTCGAAAGATGCTGGAATATTTTTAAAAGCTTTCTAACTAGAACTAAAGAAAGAAAATGTTGTATATGCAAAACACAGTGATTGTGCTTTTTTACTGGCCAAATTTTACAGGCATAATACACTGAGTTTGAAAGTAGTGACTAGAAGGATTTTTGTTTGTTTGTTTCCTACTGAGGCTCTACAGGCTTCATTGCACTGCCTGAAATAATTTATTTTTTGGTGATAAGAGTGAGATTTTAAAACTTACTTTTTTTTCCTTTAGAATAGGGGTAGGCAAAGAACAATTCTTATAGTCTATTGATAATTTTAATGTTAAAGAGTTGAATATAATTTCAATCAGGGATTCTAAACACAAAATATACTCATATATTAAAGGCTGTTGTCTCAGCATTTGGAGGCTGAAACCGGAGGATCCGGGTTCGAGGTCAGCCTCAGCTACCTAGTGAGGCACTCCGCAACTTAGTGAGACCCTGTTTCAAAATAAAGAATAAAACATAGGGCTGGGGGTGTAGCTTGGAGGTAGAATGTCCCTGGGTTCCATCCCTAGTATCGCAAAAAAAAAAAAGGCTGTTGTCTGATTCAGGTAATAAATATCCCATCTGCACTGAGAACTGGGGTTTTCAAAACATTACTGATGAGCTTCCCAAAGCTACTGAGCTTGCAGAATTAATTTTGGAATCTCTACTTTAGAATGTCTAAGATAATTCAAGAAGGATGATTAGTAGAGAAACAGAGCCGGGCGTGGTGGCGCACGCTTGTAATCCCAGCATTCAGGAGGCTGAGACCGGAGGATCTGGGTTCGTGACCAGCCTCAGCTACCTAGTGAGGCACTCCGCAACTTAGTGAGACTCGGTTTCAAAATAAAGAATAAAAAATAAGGCTGGGGGTGTAGCTCGGAGGTAGAATGCCCCTGAGTTCAATCCCCAGTACCGCAAAAAAAAAAAAAAAGTATAGAAACAGGAACTGTATAATAAATTCAGTACCATTGTTAATCAGCACCAGTTATATGTTCATAGAGGATACTTTGGGGACAATTATAAGAATGTATTTGTTACTTCATTTTGAAGAGTCTTTAAATAAACATCAGGTCCAAATGAAAATACTAACTTTTAGCTATAATTCCTCCTCCCTCATCAGCTATAGCTGAATAATTTTATTTATTTTCATTATACTTCCTTTTTTATATTTAAACTTATTTCTAGTATTTTGTTTCTAACTGCTTCAAGCCCACCTCATAATCTTGCAAAGATGAATTTCCCAGTAATTTACTATCATTTTCCTTTTTCAAACAATGTCAGTCCATCCCATCTTTTGTCACCAGACTGACTGTAAATAATTTAAAACAATACTATCCTATTCAAAACTTTGGTAGTCCTGTAGGAAAGTACCAAGATCACGGCTTTAGAGGAAAAATAATAAACTTAATGACGATTTTGTGAGTATTTAAACTCCTAAGTCTGAACATTTTAGTTTCAACTTTAACATGTAAAGGTCTTGTTCAATAAGAAAAAAAAAAAAAAAAAAAAAACTCAGCTAAAACTTTAGTTTTCTGGGGCTCAAAAGAGAACTGAGGTCATAAGGCAAAACGTTACCCTAAAATCTGGAGAGATGGGCAAATCTAGAGAGTTATACCTGAAATCTGCTTTCCTGGATGGAACGAATGTCCATGGAGTAATAAGCTGATACTGGCACTTCAGTGGTAGTTTTGATGAAATGCTACAGGGTAGGAGTGGATGAGCATGAGCCTAAGAAGCCGTGGAAGACCACGGTCATAGGGGATCCTGCACTTTTCTGTGTTTTAATGTCAGTAACTAGGTCCTCTCCTCACAGTGAAGACTTGAGAAAGATGCCCT